>JAQQPU010004671.1:39479-51184 GCA_029168905.1 Artemia sp. Kazakhstan ARC1039
GAGAAACTTTTTACCCTTCGGTGATAGGAGAAAGTTTGTAGGAAGGGCAATGTCTGATATTGGTCCTTACTTATGCCCAATGTGTGAGAATGGGGAGTGGACTTAATTCATTTTTTGGATTTCTGTGAAAAATGGAATGATCTGAGGGAAGACATCTTTCTGGGTTAGAATGCAATGGATTTTCTATAATGTTTAGAATTTTTTTTTCTATCGGGATGGGGATGAGGGCACCCATTCTTATCGAATTGAAGATATGCCCAAAATTGTGAAAAGGCTTCTGATAGATTTGTGATGATTTTATGAAGTTTTGTATAGTAGATTACATGAATTAAAGGGTGTTTACGACAGCGGCCTTTAAGCCTCCGGTCTTATGGATTTTAGCATTTACTAAATGTTTCTTGTCTGCAATAAACCATCACCAAAGGATGCAAAACCTATTGAAATTTTCTAGAGTTACTGAAGGTAGTTCGAAAAACCTTAGAAGTAGCCTTACTAACATTAAAAGCAAAAGAGCTGGCTAGTAAATGTCTTCATTTGCTTCTCTCACTACGGTTTGCAACTTGGATTGTTGGCCCTAGACCTTTTTCCCTCTGCTCACTGCTGCCGTTGGATTGGGTCTTTTACACTCGCATGATGCCATTCCAAGCTTATTTCTATATTTTTTTTTATTTGTTTTCTAGAATTTTTGGGATGTCTATGGTCGACGACCATTCTTATGACTACAAGATTATTTCACAAAATTTTCACGTTTTCAGCTCGATTACTTTAGCTGTTTTTTCAAGTTTTACACTCTGGCCTTTTCCAACAAACACGCGAACTGAGCTAAGAAATTTCAATTACTAGTATGATTTTGATGTTTACCGGTCCACACTAGATATTCTGACAGTGGAGTTGTTGTCAGAACGTTAGTGACAGACTGTCAAGGTGAACTTACATTTAGGGGAGCATTTTTATTTGGTTATGTAACTCTGTTTTTGGTATTTTAGATGGTGGAAGTTCCTATCTTAAACTAACTCACATTTCCTTTCAAATTTACGGAACAAACATCTTGTGCAGACCCTGTTTCTTCGATTTTAACTTTTGATATCTCAATTTTAGGGTGATACAAGAATATGCTGGTTTTGCTGGAGGGAATATTGGATTCCTGAAACATGATGCAGAATTCCAGCTTAATATACCCCTTTTTGCCGATGCTGTAGGTTTCTGTTTTTCTCTTTTTTCCTTTTAATCGCAAATAAGATTTATTTTCTTTGTTAAACAACATGCTGCTCGTTTCACATTCATTGATCTATTTCCGATATTTATAACGCCTAGAATTTGTTATTTTTTTTAAGCATCTGAATAAAGTTCACCGCCAACCATTTGCTTGTTTTAAAGAATGTCCAACTTCTGACATTAAAATGTAATTTCCTGTTTTAAAATTACACAATTATGATGTCTGTATTTTTAACACAGTTTACTCTTTTAAGTTCTGTATTTATTGGCCTAATTCGAGGTTTTTATCCATCTCAAACTTTCCTAAAAGCAAAGTTTTAATTTTATCCAAATTTTAAAGCATGATTGTGTATTATGTATAAGTGTGCTCTGGACAGGAATGACGGGCAGGTTGCAACCTCGGCCCATTGAAATGATAAAACGAAATATTTATAAGCTTTAATGTCTCTGGGACTTCGTTTATTTCATCATATGACATAAACCCAAATGGTAAAAAAAAAAATCTCCCTTATGCTTGCTTTTTTTGTTCATGTAAACGAATCCCAACAACAGCCATACCAAGTTTAAAAATTACAAATAATTGAAATACTTGTAATTCTGAAAATTACTAGGATTATTGTTATTACTGCAAATGTTTTCTGCGTATAAAAATTTTATTAACATATTTTAATGAAAACAAACTGATCCGGTGTGCAGCGGTAGCTAGCAACCTAGCAAGAGACGATCACGTCCAATGTTAAGAAATATAATAACCCACAACTCCTATAGACTTAGATCAAAACAAAAAGTACGTCATTAGAACCGGAAACAGGAAACATTCTGTCCCTTGGCTTGAAACAACAAGGGAAATATATTGGCTTGAAAATCAAGAAAAGTGACAGCTACTACAGCATTTTGCCTAAACGGCATCTTTTTTTTCTTTTTTCTTTTCCACAGAGAGCTTGGCATTGGAACATCGTAGAGAGTTGTTCAATGGCTCATTTTAAAGGAAATTACTAGATCTAGTGCCATTTGTAAATAAGTTGTTTTATTTTAAATTGAATTATTTTTTCCACTAAAAACTGCATTTTTATTGTCAATTTTGATGATTGACGTCATAATCGTAGGTAGTAACCATATATTAAGTAATAAGTGAATGCAATATTTGTACGCACTTATCTTTCGACAAGGTAATATTACATTAAAAGTTAAAGTAAAGAACGAATAGTAAAGCCTATAATAGCTGAATATTACTTGGAGACTGAAAGTTTGTAATAAAACCTTACTTTTCTAGAAAATTAACGGAAAAAGCTGCCCCAAGCAAGGTTCAAATCTGGGTTGCAGCGGTAGCTATGACGCCCCATAGCAAAAACAAAAATAACCCATATCTCCTAAAGATTGAGTCAGATCAAAACAAGAAGTACACTGTTAGAACCGTCTTGTCCGAAACCTATATGTAGGAAACTTACCGTCCCTTGGCTTGAAGAACAAGAACAAAAAAAAAATGAATTTCGACAAAAAACTGCGTTTTTTTTGACAAAGTATAGTAAAGAATGAGCTTTACCCGGCGTGACTGAAATATTGATTCCAGGTTGCAGCAGTAGCTAGCAACCTAGTAATTATAAAAAGGGATTATGTAAGTTCCATCGGTATCATAGCTGTAGAGACAGCTGAAAATTATTAAAGAATAGAGCATGGGACATATTGGAGTTAATTAGCTGCCTGATTCTCTGGGTTTCTTTTCTCTTACTATTCTGAATAAGAAAAAGCCATAGGCTTTTTCCTGTTTGTTATTTTTTAGGAAAATTAGTGTTATATTAAAGATCCGGGTTGCTGCGGTAGCTAGCAACCTGTTAAGAGATGATCACGTCCAATGTTAAGATATATAATAACCCATAACTCCTAAAAATAGGGCCACGTCAAAACAAAAGTACACCATTAGAACCGCCTTGCCCGAAACCAGTTTCCATATATAGGAAACTTTCTGTCCCTTGGCTGCAACAACAACTGACTTTGCTGCCTGATTATCTATGGTTCATAAAAGCACCGTCCATTGATTTTAAAGATCGCCTATACTTTGACACCATTTACTGTGACAGCCTTTACTTTGACAGTCCTTACCATTTCTAACTTAGGACAAATATCTTTCAAGACCAATATTTCGTTTCCATCATGTTTGATTGTACCAAGACTTTCCAGAATCCATAATCAAAACCGACAAATATTACAGTAATCCAGTTTTGATATTTTTAGCCAGTTGATCAGGCAGCTTCTGTGGAAATACTTTATGCTTTCTCTACAATTGCAAGCACTTGTCAAATTCTCTTGTGTTTCTGAACCAAAACAAATTCGACACTCTTTTTTTATACATGTCGTATTAACCATTGTAACTTATTACGACGTCACTCATCTATAGGGTTTTTGGCAATTTTTTTTACATAAACGATCGATACAGTTCATCATAAATGATGTTAGTCAAGTAGTTTTTAATATGTTTTGTTTTTTTAAACAAAGGCCAAAGATCCATCTATGAGGTTTTCATTACAATAATATTATACTTTGAAATAAATAAAAAAAATTATTCTATCATTACATTCATTTTGAAGTTCGTCTCTTACAATTCCAAATAAGAGAAAGCCATAGGGTTTTCCTGTTTGTAATCTTAACATAAGAAGAGATATTATCCCGGTTGCAGCGGTGGCTAGCAACCTAGTCAAGGCTGCAGTGGTAGTTAGATAAAGGATCGATTTAATTCATCATAAATGGTGTCTGTCAATTAGTTATTAATAGAGGTTTTGTTTCGACTTTAAATTGACAATGTGTAAAAATTGCCTGTGGAAGGAATTGAATCTGCGACCTATCGATTAGAAATCCAATGTCGTATCCATTGCGCCATTTAAGCTTTCAAGTTTTATAATGAAAACACTTGCTTCGTATTGAAGTTAATATAGCGAAGGGTATATTTGGGAGTTGCCTTATCCTGTCATAAGATTTGTCATGCCTTTGTTAGCTTCTTTTTTTGGAATGGTCTCTTGCTATTTGACAGGAATTACTTGGGAAAAAAAAAAAAAAACGAATCTTATATTACGAATATAAAAAAAGCTAAGCCCGATCTTTAAAGTATGGGATTTATTTAAACTTACAAAAAAAATACAACAATGTCCAGCTGCTATAGTCTGCAAAGGATTAAAAATCTGAACAACATTAAGACAAACAAATCAGTTAAAATAAAAAAAAAGAGGATGAAGTGAGAAAAAGACAAAGGGAGCTTTATCTATCTAGCCTCAGACACCAAAAAAAAAACATTCAAAAGATATGAAAAATTATTCCTGTGTTTAGATTTTAGTGTCGCTTGAAGGTTAAAGCCAGCCAGTGTCGTGATTCTCTACGTTCTCAAATATATTATCCAACCACTATTTTATAAGAATAATTTGATTGACCAGCCTTAATAACTGTGTTCAGAGCAGCTGAGCATGGATTTTAGCTACTTCTACTTCCTGATTAAAGCTATTAGATTTGATTGATTTGAAAAAATACTATAAACTGAACCATGTTGAGAGTAAAATTTCAGTCTTAAAAGCATTTCCAGAGCTTCCTTTCTGATCGTTTTGGATTTCTGGTTGTGCCCATAACTTAATATTTAAATTACACAGGGTTTTTGGCATGCTTACTTAGAAAAATTGATAGGGACACGAAACCATAGTTGTAAATGTAGCTGTAATTAGATCTTCGGCTGAAAATCTTTGTAGGCTGTGTGAAGTCTAAAGCCACACCGACACAAAGGGTGAGGATTGGTTTTCTCTTGAAGATCAGAGTATCCCTTTACCTGATGATAAATTTGTTGGTTATAAAATCAATTATATAAAAAATGTACATATTATAAATAAATAATTAAAAAATTTTAAACCAATTAGGCTATATTAATTATATGAATATATAATATTATCATGAATTATGACAAAAAACTATGTGAAAACGTATAGGTATCTAGATGTATGATTATAAATGCTTTTCAAGGACTCTTGGAAAACCACTCTTCTAAATAAAAAGAAAACTCTAGGGATCTTTCAAAGATAAATACAGTAAAAAACCTTAATGTTTAATCGCAATTTATTCGGGACATCTGTTCTTGATAAAGAATCGAAATTATATTTAAAAAGAGACCTGACCGTTCTGGTCGATAAAAAAGACTCCTGTATAAAGAGGAGTCGAAAGGATATTCAGGATAAACAAGGATTAATAAAAACAAAATGATGATCTGTTTTTGCGTCAAACACTAAGTAGTTTTTTAGATACCAGCTTAACTAAATTCATTTTAACCTGACCTTCCGAAAGTTCTTCATACTCAAGACATAAGTGAACTTCAAAAAATGTTGGCACGAGAAACGGTTCTCAGGACACTCAGTAATCGAGTCCCTTGACCAGTTTTAGTAAACATTCAGCTGTTCATTTTAATACTTTATTCCAATCAAGATGATTGTACATTACAAATATTTTACAATGGGTAAAGTTAGAGATAGGAAGCCCCAGATCATGCCACTACGGAAAGTGGCCAAATCAAAAGCTGGAAAACATAGCACTTGAGTAAAACTGTTCACCTCTATGTAATTCTCGAGTATTTTGATGTTTTAAAGAGCTGAATTGGTGGTAAATAGTTTGTTCCGCTAGATAATTTGTGCATTAATATGATGTATTAATATATGCATTAATAGATTATTGTTCACCCATGATAAATGTTCTTATGAATTTTCTTTTCTATTAGTTCGAATTGCCGAATTGGAAAGAACGAATCAATTTTTAATCTTTCAGGTTTTTCAAGCAGGAGCCATTGCTGGACACCTACAATCTTTACCAAATGGTAAGACCTACGCACTACAGGACCGACATTTTCTTGGAGGGCCTGTGAATGTTAGAGGTTTTGAAATGAGAGGCGTTGGTCCTCATTCTGACGGGAACTCTATTGGCGCTGAGGTATTCTATAACTGTTTTTTAACCGAGAAAAAGCTAGCTTCATAAAATAATTCTGTGCATCGGCCTGCTTTGTTTCATATTTAATTATGGTAAATAACATTAATATTTAGCTATTTATGACCTCCTTATAAAGGATCCATAAATGACAAAGAATCAACGGAGATGCCATTTTTTCTACTTGTTTGAGGTTGGTCGGAGGGGGGGGGGACAGGTAACTTAGATTTTTTCATCCTCCTTATAGCCTTTTATTGTGCAGACTAGAAATCCTTGTATTATTTAATATAATATGACTGGATTTGTTCTAAAACTCCCCTTTGAAGTATCTTTCTTTATTTGTATATTTACAGTCTTAAAATTTTTTGATTAAAATGACTAGTTGGAAATTCCGATCCGTTGCAATGAACCCACAAGGAAGCCTGATACTACAAAGGATAGTAGGGTGGTTTTGTGATGGCTCGTCTCTGAAAATGACGAAAGAATATCAATTCTGGAATTAGCACTTGCCATTTTCACTTAGGACTACTACTAAATTGTAATGATGGTCTGCTAATCACAAAGCTAAATATATTTCGAAAAAAATTGTCTTTTATGATCTCTTCCTTAATGATCCGTAAAGGATCAAGAGTCGAGCGAGATGCAATGTATCTATATGTGCAAAATTGGTGGTAGGGGGGGGGGGTAACAGGCTTCTATTTCTTGTTCCCTCTTGGGACTTTCAATTACACAGAGGAAAAGCTCTTGTATGATTGTGATTTTGATGAAGTGTATCAAAACCAGCTCTTATAAATTGCATTATAAAATTTCTGTCTTGAATCACTATTTGCATAACTTTGTTTTTTGATACTTTGATTAAAATGGCTATCTTGAAATTATGATCTGATGCCATATCAGCTCATGGGGCACAAGGTGGTGCCAAGGACACCACCCTCTGATACATTTGCGCCCTCTGATACATTTCTACACTCAAAACAAGTACTGGATCACAAGGTCTGAAATATATACTTGCTTTATTTTGCTTTCAAGTACTATTTTTGAATATTAGTTTTGTAACTAACAAGCTTTGAACAAACAAAGGAAACAAACTTGAAAACTGAAAATCAATTTTGATGAACGTTTTAGGATGCTCATATTTAGATTTTAGCCTCACGTATATAGTAAGTTACCTCAAAATCCTCTATATAAAAACTTCAGTGGAGATCAAACACTATTTGCAATATATTTTCTTATCCGATTTGCTTTCGGATTTTTATATTGTAGATTTGTAGTATTAGATAAAGTGTAAATTTTTGTAAGAGATATAGTGCAACATTAGTCTAAAAGAAAATTTTTGAAAATCCTACGGTACTAGTGGCGAAAACTGGAAGCCTTTAGTACAGCAAGAGCTACATACTATGTTTTGCTTCAGAACCATCAGTTTGTTTTCTTTACAATCATGCTCTTTTCTTACTGAAGCGCAAGTGGCTGGTGATTCTTATAAGTTCGTGGACAACACCATTTTAATACGAGGCAAGCCGCATCAAGCATAGATGTGTAAATCTTTGCTTCTGATAAAGCTTCAAATTTGAGCTGTTTTAAGCTATAAATACTTTCTTCAAAATCACAGGGTGTAATACTGTCCGATTGTTTCCTTTGATATTTTCTATGGGCTATAGTTTTGCTGTTCTTAGGTGTCTATATAAATTACAAATTTTTTCCTTTCCAATGTCTAGTATTGCCAAAGCTAAACGAAATGAAGTCTATGACTGTCTATTTTTCACACTAAGGAAGAATGACGTACTACTAAAGAATGATAATCCCATCTATCTTGACATTGGTAAATATCGAAAAAAAAGAGCTTCGGATTGAAATTTAAATAAGCATGTATCCAGGATAAGTTTCATTTTTTTTTTTTTTTTTCATTGACCTTGGTGGAAATCTAGGGACGTCAATTCTCGGGTGTCCTCTTACTGGGAAGATAGCTGTTGACAGATTTTCAAAATGGCGAAACTATAAATCTTTGTATAATTGCGTCTTAACAGGGAAAGGGAGCAGAGACTTCAAGGGAAAGTTTAGTTGCCTAGGATCAGCTGAATATGAGATAGTATGGAATAAATATTTGTGAAGTAATATGGGCCCATAATTTGTTTTTGATTTTTTTTTTCCGTAATTTGTTTCGATTTTTAACGTGGTACAGATGATTAAAGGTAGATAATTTCCTTTTTGTTTTTCGCTGACTTATAATCTGAAAGTTAAACATTTTGGGGAGTAAAAAAGGCTTAAACAGCAAATTATTTAACTTTGATCTTGAATATAAGTTTATAGTATGTGTGAACTGATGTTACAAGTTAGCTATGATTCAAATGGTTAGTTTGCCGTTTTGTTTGTAAAAAAATGAATCAGTATTATTTAATTTCTGCTAGTGTGTGTCGGGGATGATTCGCCGTGCGTTTCATAAATCGGTCGTTATTATCGCTTTACTAATTACTTATTATAACACTCACTCTAAGAATTTAAATAACAACACACATAGCCACTTATATGCACATGATAAGTAAAAAGGGCTAGTATTGTAGTCGCTTCTCTTCGTATGGGGGGGGGGACTGCCCCTTCCTCATACTCTGCTCTTTACAATAAAGCCTCAAAGTTCTTTAAAAATTCAGCTCATTCAAATTTAACTGCCCTAGTATTTCAGGAGCCCTTTTTAAAGAATTTGGACAAAAACTCAAACTTTGCTCAAAGAGCACGGGATGAAGAAGAGGTAGCCACCCTCGTATACGGAACAATTTCTGTTTGTTTTGCGTTCTAGTGTTGCTCCTTTTATCAGTTGAAAAAAAGTTTTATTTTTCAATTTAATTTATGATTGTTTTTCAAATCATACCAGGAAATTCCTTTTCCCCCCGTGTAAAATTTCCCTTCGAGAATTTTCTTCGGAAACTTCAGTCCCAACATAAAATTCTCCCCGCGGAAAATCCCCTCCCTGAAAAATTTCTGTAGATTGCCCAATAACAAACACTTTATCTAAAGAACGGGCAAATTGCATAGATTAAAGCCCTTTCTCTAGGTCTGTGGGGGGGGTCGTGTCATCTCCAGAGGCTTAGTTGTTGTGATCGGATGTCTTCGGGGAAAAGGGGCATAGGAAAGGTTAGTTGCCCTCCAACCTTTTTCGATGCTTCAAAAAGGCACTAGAACTTTGGATTTCCGCTCAAATCAGCCCTCTTCCGATCTGCTGGGCCCATTGATTCGATACGATTGTCCTCTTTGGGGACACAAAACAAATAAAAAGGCATCTGTGATCTTTTTTCTTGTCAGAAAAACTAAATTCCACACTTTTATAGATAGGAGCTTGAAACCTGTCTAGTAGGGTTCTCTGATATGCTGGATCCCAAATCGTTTTAAATTTCCTACTTTCCTACTTACAAATGCTGATAGCCTGAATTTTGACAAGATTGCTGAACTCGAGGGTATCTCTGAAATTTGTAAAATCAATGTCATAGCTGTTACAGAGGTTCAGTCCCAGAACCCAGATTTCCTAAAAATCAGCAATTATACTCAGTTTATAAAACTTCGCCCTCCCGATCACCCTTTCGGGAAAAAAGGGGGTGGTATATTATTTTTGTCCAAGATAACCTCCCACCTAAACTCATCCCCACCCCCAACTTATCAGATTATGATGAAATCTTGCGGCTGAGCCTTAGACCAAAAGTACTTCCTCTTCAGTTAAATTCTAATCGCCGTCTTTTATCATTCCCCTAACCAAAATATTGACCAAAAACGCAAATCTATGCAACAATTGCTGACAAGTGCTGACTGTGTTATCAAAGTATCCCAACGCTGGTATTTTCTTACTTGGTGATGCGAATGACCTGAGGATGGACTCTATCTGTACCTCCCTTAATATTAAACAACTGGTTTTAAATACCTACAACAAAAGGTAACACCTATCTGGATGTTATTTGTTCAAACACGAGTAAATATTACAGTCCCCCCACAAGCGCTACCACCATTAGGAGGCAGTTACCACTATTGTCTTCTTTTTTCCCCCTCTTCAGCCATTGAACATTCCTTTACTACCTCCATGGAGGTTTGCCGTCCCCTCAGTCACACAGGCCTTTTTTCTTTTGGTTCATGGCTGACCAGTGAAAGTTGGTCAGACTTTTATAATTCTAATAACCTTGATGATAAAATTTTGATTTTTCACAAAAAACTAATTGATTTCTACTCATTAGGCTTCCCAGAAAAAAAAAAAATCAGAAAATGCTCCAGTGATAAACCTTACATAAATAATCACATAAAAATGCTAATCCGCACGAAAATAAATTCATTTAAAAGGGGTAGTTTAGCTGAAGCAAATAAATTATGAAAGGAATTAAAAAGTCAAATTAGAAAAGCTGCCCAAGCCTACTATAAAAATTAAATTAAAAATTTGTGCCATGATCAACCAAAGAATTGGTACTCTGAAATTAAAAAACTTACCGGCAAGAGTCAAGAACAACTAAATTTTAATATAAATGAACCTCCAAAGACCACTGCTAATGACCTCAATAAATTTCTCTCTTCTATTGTCAAGAGTCTCCCACCACTATCTTAGGTATTTCCAGATGTTCCCTTTTTTTTCATTCCCTCATATACCTTCACTTGATGTTGGGAAAAAAAAAAAGAAAAACTCAAACGATCAAGCATTTTCCTTTAGATATTCCTGTTCCTCTTATTAAAGCTTTCAGTGATTGCCTTTCAAAGCCCCTATCTACCCTGTTTAATTAGACTACCAAATCCGGACAGTTGCCTCAATATTGGAAACATTGCTTTATTACCCCAATCAAAATAAAAATGGGGAAGCTTGGCTTTGATGACATTCATCCTATTACCCTCACCTCAATTTTTTCAGAATTTTATGAAAGTTTTCTCGTAGACTGGCTTAAGATCCCCCCCCTCGTTGATCTTAGACAGTTTGGTAATCTCAAATCCTGATCTCATTACCTGATCCATCTTGTTGATACCATGGGTAAATTACTTGAAAAACCTAACACTTGGCTTAATCGGATTTCTATTGATCTTCAAAAAGCTTTCGATTTGGTTAACAATTACTCATAGATAAACTTATAAATGAATTCCACATTGGAACTTTCCTGGTTAAGCTCGATGCCTCTTTTCTCTCTAAGAGATCTCAAGCAGTTAAATATCTAAATTGTTTCTCAGATCATCTCCCCATATTTAATGGCATTCCTCAGGGGACTATTCTAGGCCCTCTCCTTTTTTCTCTAATGATTAACAGCCTTTCAACCCTTTATGACAATAGGTGGAAATTTGTCGATGACTTGACAGTTTTAGAGATATGTCATAAAAACATGTTTAGCAACCCAATGGGCATACTCCAAGATATTGCCTGTGAGGCCTCTTCCCTTGACATGACAGTTAACCCTTCTAAATCCGCAATAGTCTCAGTAAGTTTCCTTAAATCCCCTCCCCTTTTTCTTGCTCCTATTCCTCCTGAAACCTCTGTCACATCTCTTAAATTCCTTGGTGTTACAATTTCTTCCAATTTGAAATGGAATGCCCACATA
>JAQQPU010004672.1:4930-25182 GCA_029168905.1 Artemia sp. Kazakhstan ARC1039
ATTTGTTGCTAATTCTTTCACAGGTCAAGATATACAATAATTAGAGAAAGACGCGTCTTATAGATAGATCTGACTAGCAAGGTAAATTACATGTTAATTAGGATTTAATCCAAGATATTCAGAGGCGATTCTATGGTTGGACGTACCCCTGGAAAAATTAATTATATCGCTCCCCTCCCGTCACTAATATAAGCAAAAAAATCTGAATCAGAGTCAAAAATGTGATCAGAGTGGGCAGCTTCGCAGGTGCAGCACACCACGGTGCCGGGACAGCTTTTTCCGGTTGCCCCCCCCCCCTTGGGGGGGTGGGAGATTGGGCTTACAGGGGGAAAGACCGAAAAAAACACAACTGTTTTCACTATTATTTTGAGTGCATAAAATCACAGTTTATATAATTATCCAGTATGATCTTTCCCTATCTCACCCATTATAAAAACCCGGACCGAGGTGCGAGTGCTTCAGAGAACCTATAAACATAAACGGCAATAGATCTTTTCACGGGTAGACAAAGAATAATCACCTACGGAACAAGTACTGACAAAACCACTTGGCCGGCTTAACCAATAAGTGGACAATAAGTGCAGAAATAAGTGGGAGGAGCTTTTTGTTCACACCGAGAATGAAGAGCCAGAAATCATTTGCGGTAAACTTACTGGATAATTTTATAAACTGTGCATAAAATATACAGATACCGCAATGTTCAAAATTGTATTTTGTTGGAAAGAGAATAATTTTTTCGGATAAAATTCATTTTAGAACATTTATTCTCTCCTGCAGCTTTCTCCCCCCTTCAAAATTTTTACGTTGGCACTCAATCATTTATAATTCGCTAAAACACAACAACACAAATATTAGAGCCATTTTTCTAATTCAGACATTAAAGGTTCAAGGATAAAAAGAAAAGGTGTTACCCCATTGGATCGATCATAGGTCTATACATAATTGGGAATCACGATTCTCAAAAGTTTGTGTTTTATTTGTTTAGAATTACAAAGTTTTTAGGCTAGTCTCACACTTTCGTCAGGGCTGCCACGTTGAATCGTGGAAATAAATGATCACTTTTGCTCGTAATCAAACAGTTCGTGGTAACGAACAATAAGTAAAAAGATACACTGCTGAATAGAAACCGAAACTCTAAAAAACGGAATTTTCATATAAATAAATATATCAAAAGAATTGGCTTATTATGCTGATTCCAAATATATAAGATTAGTTGCTTAGTGTTACTCATAAAAGGCTACGAGCCTGAGAAAATTTACCTGATTGTCAAAAAAGAGGGGAAACAGCCTCTAAAAGTAAAAGAATGTTAATGAAAATCATATCATCAGATTCAGCGTTCCACAGAACCCTACTGTAGAGTTTTCAAGCTCCTACCTGCAAAAATGTCGAATTTTGATTTTTTTTTGTCAGAAGAAAGATCACGGATGGGTGGCTTTTTGGCTTTTTTCTATCGCTTTTTGGTTTCCTCAGAGGTGATCGTATCGAACCAATGGTCGTAGAGCATCGAGAGAGGGGTCATTTGAACGGAAATTAGAAGTTCTAATGCCCTTTTTAAGTGACCAAAAAGATTGAAGGGCAACTAGAACCCCTCCCACACCCCTTCCGAAGGGAAATTTTACATTGAGGGGATTTGACAGAATTCTTTTACTTGTCTTACTTTCTCTTTGCCTACTCGATTTCGCACGTGGAGATCTTCCGGGGGAAATTTTCAGCGTGATTGGATTTCTAGAAAATACTTTCCACGGAAGGGGGGATTTCCAGAGTGACCGGAAAACGACTAAAACTTGAAGTCTTTTTCAAATGAATTATGCTAAAGAGAATTTTTTCAGGGCGATTCTTCTGCAAAAAATATTTACGGAGGGGGGATTTTCAGCGAGGATGGAATTATCTAGAAGGAACTTTCCGAGAAGTAGGTATATTTTACGTGAGGGGAACTTTCCAAGGAGGAGTTTCCCGTAAGGGGAGGGAATTTTTCACGGAGGGTGAGTCAGATTTCCCGGCATTATTTGAAGAACGATCAGAAATTAAAAATCACAAAAACAAGTTTTTGCGACTGGAAGTAAGGAGCAACATTAAAACTCAAAACGAAGAGAAATCATTCTGTTTATGAAGGTCTTGCTCCCCTCTCCTCAATACCTTGCTCTTTAACCTAAAGTTCGACTGTTTTCCCATTTGTTAAAGAACGAATCCTGAAACAAAAAGGTCGTTTTATTAGAACAGAATGCTTTTTTAAAATAGCTAAAAACTTTAGCTTATTTATTAGTGTTTTTCTCAGCACCCTCTACTATTAGAAAGTGCATAATTGCGCTTTGGGGTTTTTTGCATTAAAACTTGAATCCTCATTTTTTCCTAATTTTTAGGACATCTATGGTTGTATAAGCTTCAACTAAACCATTTAAAACACTCATAATTCATTTCACTGTCATTGGTACTTGAACGATGCGGCCTTTTCCCCATAAAGGGTAGAAAAGATCTGTTTCATCCTTAGCATTGTTCAACGACAATGGTTCCTTTATTAAAACTTGAAATTCGATTTTAGGCTCTCGGATTTAAATAAAGAACCCCTTGCAAATAGCATTGGTCTCGGCCACTTTTTTGCGCGTCTGTCAAATATCGAGGCTATAACAAAAAACCGACGCAAAACTGAACTTAATAGGTTCTTCCAGCTTTAGATAAGCTATTAAATAATATCTGCCTCCGTCTAGACTTGATGTTGTAGGCATTTTAGGCGGTCTTAAATGAGACCAGCCTCGTTTAATCAAACAACATTTTGCGCAGTAGTTTTTACAAAATTGAGATTCAATTTAATCAGTGACGGTTCTGGTATCTCTTGCGCACAGGGGCAGATTAATAATTTATTAATTAATAGTTATTTTCATTTACTATAATTAATAATTAATAATTCATTTTTTTTATTTTTTTAATTTATTGCTTAAATCATTTACAAAATTACGGATTATCTTAACTAAGTCCTTTTAATTATTATTATTTACTTCTCACTATTCAATTATTTCTATTTTTTAATTTATTTTTCTATTATTAATTCATTGATAATTTATTAATTATTTTTATTTATTAACTGTGTCCTCTACTTTTGATCATTAGATTATTTATTTAGATTATTTATTATCTACTTTAGATTATTTGTTTTAAATTTTACACCCCTAAAATTTTTGCGCCCGGGGCAAGTGTCTCCTCCGTCCCCCCTAAAACTGCCTCTGGATTCGATTCACCCCTTAAGTTGGGCATTTTGGATTAATTCTTGGGATTGTTTTGTTTCTTTTATTTAATTTGATTTTTGAGACGACTAGGGGCGGATATATAATTTATAGGGGGGGGGGGGTACCAAAAACGTTGGACTCCCCCTCAATATTTTGACTATTTTCCCTCTGTAATTAGTGCAATTTTCGACCTTCTGGGAACCCCTGTGTCCCAGGCCCCTAGTTCGATCCCTAGTTATTTCTAATCATGTTGATTATTATTGCAGTTATTTACTATTCATTTTTGGTTGGTGTTTTGAAAAATTAAAACCAACTGTTCAAATTATATGAAGTTTTCAATAAAACGCAAATATAAATTAAAACAAATAACTTCATCATTATAAAATCTCATTGGTTCTTTTGTGAGGAATATTAAGCCAGTGAAAACACCAAATTCTTAGGAAACAAAACACTTCTTACAAGTAATCTTTCTGTTTCTCTCTGCCCTAAGCTTTTGGTTAAGTTAACGAGTGCCAATTACTGCCAAATCACAAAAAAAAAATATATAGATTAAATTTAAAAACTACCCTTATAAAACAACAACTAAGTTCAGAATTTTCAAGCTTTGCATAAACATTTCCCACTGGTGCATTTTTTACAACATAAATTAGAAAAATATCAGAGCTAGATGATTGCAATAAAATTTCTCACATGAAATACACGAAGGTTGCTGTTACAAGAATTTTTTTTTCGAGCTTAATGATTTTCTTTTGCAAAGAGAAGGATGGTTTTATATTGTCCTAAGTGGCTACTCCCTTTATTAACTGTTTTGAACTTCCTTTTTTATAGCAACATTTGCTACAAAGTGTTTCTTTTTTTACAATCATGAAAATCTCTAGAGATACAACTTTTACGGATTTATCAAGTTTACTTTGGCAAAGAAAGGTAAGATTTAGTAAAATCCTCCTTTTCATCCATATCTGTCCTTTTTAGCTAGGGCTGCAAGGAAATGTACTTATATATTCGCTAGTGTTTGTAATCCGTAGCTCTGACCACATTCGTGTGACGTTATATAATGAAGCGTATACGTGAAACGAGTTTTTTCATTTCACAATCAATGTTTTAGATTCTTAAAAAGACCAGGCAATACCTTTTTTTCTTTTATTTATTCTGTCGTCCAGTAGACTCTGCTGCCAGTTGCTCTATAAACTGGGAGGAAGTCAGCAAAAAAAAAAAAAAAAAAAAAAAAAAAAAAAAAAAAAAAAAAAAAAAACGCTCACCTAGTCTCTGTTCTTTAAAACAAATGTCTGTGTTTTTCAAGTTCTAAATGTTATCTTTGCGTTTTTAAATATGTAATAAACTATCTTTAAGTCTCCTTTGTAACCTTTTTTCTAAATTTCAAATTAAATTGTCTATCGCTAAAATGAGTCCTACAATGCGTCTTTTTGACATGAATAATATTCAAGAGGCAAGCTACCACTGGCAACACTGTTTTGGAAACTATTTTTCTTAGAAAGGACATCGTCTGTTTTTTTTTGTTTTTTTTTTTTTTTTTTTTTTTTTTTTTTTTTTTTTTTTTTTTTTTTAGCAAGAATAATGCCGAGGACACATTATAATAACACCTATTGCAGGCAGCGAAACGCCCCTGCCTAAGTAAACAGCGATATGGCTTTAATGTATTGTTTATTTATTTATTAGACCACTTGGTATGGAAGGAGTTGTCGTAGAAACTTTAAGGGGGGCTCATTTGATTGGAAACTGAAATTTTAACTGTCCTTTTCCCAACCCCTTCCCATATCGTTTTTAGCTGACTGGCCCCTTATCAACCCCCAAAAATATCCTTAATCAAAATTTTCAGATCACTACTTTGTTGAAAATAGTCCAAAGTTAAAATATCTATGCCGCCGAGGATGCTGACTCACAGCCCCTGTTTACGTATAGGTTTTATCATAGACAGCGCAATAGTGCTGCCAAAGTAAAGAGTGACGTGAGAACAATGCATTATTTATTTATCTTTGTTATTTTTTTCTTCGACAAGGCACTACGTAAAGAAAGAGTTGTCGTAGAAATTCTGAAAGGAACTCATTTGATTGGAAACTGAAAGTTCTAGTGCCTTTTTAAGAGTCAAAAGTAAATGGAGGGAAACCAGCCCCCCTTCCACTCCCATTAATTCCCTAAGCACGTCGAAACAATATTTTGAAATAGCCATTTTGTTAAACATAGTTTTAAGTCCAGTTATTGTACCTCTGGAGATGTCAATCCTCCCCCAGAGCCCTCGAGGCAAAGGCTGTAAGTTATGCAATTCGACCATTGTTTACACATAGTATTTGTTATTGAGAAAGAGGGTATGTTTGATCTTTAGTGTTCAAAAAGATCAAGAGCGTTCAGGTAAAGCTTTCGGAGAATGTTAAGGGGAGTGTTCAACTAACTAAAAACATTTATATGCAAACAGGCTGTCAAAAGGGCGTAACTACGCAATGACTGAGGGAATTAAGTTAGAATTTCAGGGAATGATGAGGGGGATGATCAATTGACCAAAAAGGCATATTTACAAGCTACTACTACTACTGCTACTGCTCTAACTGGTGCTAGTACTACTGCTACTACTACTATTAATACCACTCCTGCTAGTATATCTACTGCTTCTTTAGCGACTACTACCAAGGCTGAGGATAATAAGATGAAAATTTGAGGAAATGTTGAGAGGGAAGTTGCACTAAATCAAAACATACAGTGTGCATACACATTGTCAAAAGGGCGTATCAGTAATATCTTAGGAACGGCTATACTATATCCTACAACTACTACTACTACTAATACTCCTACTACTACTGCAGTGACTACTCCTACAAATAATGCAATAGGTTTGAAGGTGAAAATTTCAGGGCTGGTTGAAAATAAGTTGAGCTAAATAAAACACACTATGTGCATGCAGATTGTCAAAAGAGCGTATCAGCAATATCTTACGAACGGCTTGTTGCATGAAGTTGAAACTTAGAGGGCTTGTTGTATGGGATGTAGAACTAACCAAAAGGCAATATTTGTATGTTACTACTACTACATTCACTGCTACTGCTACTACTACTACTATTACTACTATTACTACAATTACTATACTACTATTACTTCTGCTACTGTTATTATTACCGCAACTACTATCATAGCTACCAAAAACTAAGGTTATTACGTTGAAAGTTTCAGGGAATGTTGAGACAGTGTTGCACTAAATCAAAATTCAATATGTGCATGCAGGTTGTCAAACGGACGTATCATCAATGCCCCAGGAACTGTTTAAGTAAGTAAGTTGAATCTTTATGCGTGTGGTGAGGGGGATGTTGCAAAACAGGTTCTATGTGCATATTGTCACTAATACTACTACTACTACTATTACTACTACTACTACTACTACTGCTACTACCACTACTATAGCTACTAATGAACCTAAGTGTGATGCGATGAAGCTTCCAGGGAATGTTTAGGGGGATTTTGAACTAAAACAAAGCACGCTATGAGCATGCAGATTGTCAAAAGGGTATACCAACAATATATCAGGAACGGCTTAGATTATCTAGTTGGAACTTTCAGGTTATGTTGAGGCGAATTTTGAACAAACCAAAATGCAGTATGTGCATTCTACTACAACTAAATCTACGATTACTGTAACTAGTAAGACCAATTGTATTAAAGTCGAACTCTCACGGAATGTTTAGGGGGAGTTTCAACTAAATCGAAAAGAGAAAAATGAAATTTCTTTCTTTTTTTAAACTTTAATACATCCAAAATTACTAAGGCTTTCAGGAACAAATACCAGTAAGTATATTCCACTGTCAATTCACATTAATTTGCTTTTTCAGTAATCTTGGTTATGATTTTTTCCCCTTTTTATATGATAAAAGAAATAAAAATACATAGCTTAAAATAAGTATGCTGTCAGTCAAGCGTAAATTATGTTCTAGTTTCCCTATAAAAATGTGGAATTTTGTATTTTTGTCAAAAGAAGGATCACGGATGCGTGTTTATTTGTTGTTGTTTTTCTCTTTTCTTGGGTTGATGGTATCAAACCAATGGTCCTGGAAGATCAAGACAGGGCTCATTTGAGCGGAAATTAAAAGTTATAGTGCCCTTTTTAAATGCCCCAAAAGATTGGAGGGCAGCTAGCTTCCCTCCCACACCCTTTTTCCCCAAAAAACATTCAATCAAAATATTGAGATAGCCATCTGGCTTAGCTTAGTTGAAAGGTCCAATAGCTATGCCTCTGGGGATGACATGACCCCTACAGTCCCCCGGGAAAGCGCTGTAGGCTATGCAATTTTGCCATGGTTTACATATAGTATTTGTTACTGGATTTACTGGAAAATATAGGAACATTTTTCGGGGGAATTCTTTGGCAGAGGGTGATAATTTTTTGCGGGAAGAATTTTTCCAAGGAGAGGAAAGTTTCTGCGGGTGGGTAGGGGTTGATTTTCCAGGGGGAGGAAAGTTTCCGGGGAGAATTTTTCAGATAAAATTTTATTCAGAGATGGGGGATCTCCCAGCATGATTTGTAAAAATGTCTGAAATTAAATAAAAGGAATTTGTCAATTTAAAGTAAGGAGCAACATCAAAACTTAAAACGAACAGAAATTATTCCGTATATGAGGAGGGTTGCCCCTTTTTTATCCATCGTTCTGAACGCTATACTTAGACCTTTTATCCCAATTCTTTAAGAAAGACTCCTGAAAGACGAAGTTCACTGAATTTGTATGAGACGTATTTTTAAAGAACTTTAAAAGAGTAAGTAAAAAGCGTAGAGAGCAAGGGATGAAGAAGAGGCTGCCCTCTTCATATAGGGAATAATTTATGTTCGTTTCAAGTTTTAATGTTGCTCTTTACTTCATGTTGATTCTTTTATTTTATTTTAATTGTGACAAGTTGTATTCTGCCCAAAAGTTGAAAACAAACGAAGATCACTTAAAATGGCATTGCTTATGGTTCAAATTCTTTGATTTCCCCAAGATGACTCAGCACAAGAATGTAGCTCACTTATGTATATAACTCAATTTCTGTCCGTTCTTCCCTCATCTAAAGGTCCATTCGTAATGAAATTTTACTAATATTGAGACTTAGCCAATACTAACTTGTGCCAATCAAAAGTTTCATAGACTTTTCTAATTGGCTAAAATATTTTTCTGAGAAATTTCAACAACTTGGAGCTAGCTAAATCCTGATATTAGTAAAATTTCATGGGAATGGGCTTTAACAGCTGCGGCAATATATGCATCTTTTGGGAATCATTTGATGTATCTGACCCTTTTCAAAGTATTAATCAAATACTTTTTTTCTGCTACCAGTCTATAAATACAAGAGAAAGTACTTAAATTAAAGACTTTGCTGAATAAATTTACGAAATTGTTACCTTTATGACATACAGGAGGGGATTTCGGTTCCCAGACAGTTCCATTTACACACTTCCGTTGAACGGGGCCAATTAATTCGTGGGTCATGGTGGGACAATAATACAAAACGTCATTCCAGGATTGGTCTCGTCTCAAATACTGCAAAGGCTCTTGTTCTTGCTCAGGGACGCATCGGAAAGAATTTATGAAAAAACCTGCAAATTTAATTAACATAAATAGGCTACTCCCTTGTCAAGTTATTGTTTGTTTTATGTGTTTTGTCATGGCCTATAGACTTTAAGCGCAAATATATCCATTCATTCATTCATAAGGCAAACGATGGAGAAAACTGACGAAGGAGGTACATAGTTGATTTTGATAGGCACAGTTAAAAACATATATTTCAGCACGCATGCAGGAACCTCTTCAAATTTTTGGGTTTTATACATCTAGCGGATATTAGACGGGGCGGAGGGCGGGGGAGCCTTACGCCAGATGAAATTTCCAAGGAGAAGTTTTCCGTAAGGGGGGGATATATTTCATTAAGGGTGAGCCAGATTTACCGGTATTATTTGAAAAACTATAAGAGATTAAATTAAAAAAGAAGTTTTTTAAACTGAAAATAAAGAGCAACATTAAAGCTCAAAACGAACAAAAATTACTCTACATAAGAAGGGTTGCCTCCTACTCATTACCTTACTCTTGCCACTAAAGTTTGACTGTTTGTCCCAATTTTATAAGAACAGGTACTGAAACACGGGAGCTGTTTAATTATAATAGGAATCTTTTTTAATAGTGCTTACAGTTTTAGTGTACTGAGCAATGTCTTGAGGAGGGGGCAAATCTTCATATACGGAAAAAATCAGCCAAAATTAATATGCAAATTTCGTTTTAATGTTTAATGTACGGGGAAACCTTCAGAAATTAAATAAAAAAAAATTTTTTTTAACTGAAAGTAAGGAGCAACATTAAAATGAGCAGAAATTATTCCGTATATGAAAGGGGCTGTCCCCTCCTCAACGCTTCGCTCTGTGTGCTAATATATGACTCATTGTGAAAACTGTAACTTTTGAAGTAATAAGAAACTTTAGCGTAAATAGCGGGACGTTATATGTGATAAAAACCCTGAGCTAAGCTGTCCTCCAAGAGAGGACTAGTAGTGTAATGCATACTCAATAGCATTTTTAAGCATTTTAAAAATATCTCAACAAACAGTTTTTGGCAATTTTCCAAGAAGTATGAAAGCATCAGATCCGACTTTTAGGCTTGTAGCAAAGATACGGAATTAATGTACTCATATAAAAGGTGACATACAGGTTTATTAGTAACAACTACTTGACCCTGGACAGTGGCGTCAGTTTATGGGGGTCATTTCAGTTTATTCTCCCCTATACCCCCCCCCCTCCAATTTTGAAAAGCGTCTTTCTGGGTATTTTCATTGAAAATACTTTTTTGGTATTGTCACTAAAATGAAATGAAAAATGACAAATTTGCCCTCCTCCCTAGACATCAAAAGTGCACCCCTCCCTAAATTCTTGTGAATTGACGCCAACGATCATGAACAACAAAAGGGGACAAAAAAAAGTAAATACAAAATCGCAATCTACAGTAGAAATTGGTACAAACCAGGAGGGGATGTTTGTGTCTCCTTCAAAACACCTCAGGGGGCTGATCCCCTTTGCAAAAGCTTATAACTGTTTTAAAGGATCCAAAAATATTCGCTTTTGTATCCTACAGTGGATTTTTCTCAATGTGACAAACCTCAGATCCAGTCCCATCCAAAAAGGTGAAAACTGCATTAGTGATAAAAGGGCGTTTCCAAGATCTTGTTCGAGGGGGTGGGGGTACAAATAAAGCTTTAGAAAATCGCATCCAAATTTTTTTATATGCATGTTTGCCTTTTTTATGAGTAGACAACAATTTCGAGGGGTGGGGGTAAACCTGGTACCCCTACACACACACACCCTGTATACGATCTTGAATGATGATTATGTTGAACCGAGATGACACATCCAAAAAATATTGACTTCTAAACTTCACATAATAATTATCAACATGAAGTTTTAAGGTTAATTCCAAAAAACACTAACACTTACGTTAAAACTAACACTAGCGTTCACCAAGGTTAAAATACTTAAAATTAAATTAAAAAGACACGGCGTTTAAAATAAAAAAAACTAAAACGGTAGGATTAGTTTGAGGCCGTTATTTCCATGATTTTAGTTAATTATAATAAAATTATGTAGGTTAATCTGGTTCACCCATTGATATGTAGTACATACGGAAGACAGAGCAGGCCGTCGTGCCATGTCGTGCCATTGTCGTGCCATTTAGTCGTGCCATGCAGGAAGCACTGGAATCTGATTAGAGTGTAAATTCAAGTCGGTCTCAGCGAGAGAAAAAAAAACACTATTTGCGTTACTTAACAAAAACATAAAATTAATTCTAAGAATCTAAAAGAAAGCTTTCAATTATATATTTTTCTTAGCTCACTTTTGATATACTTTTTCTCCCCTGTTCTTTCCCGGCCATGGAGCCTTATGGGGGAGATTGTGTTGAAGTAGTTTTTCGTTTATGATTTTTTATTGTTAAATAAAGAACTCAGAACTCGGAACCTAAGATAAAAGAGCTGCTTTTGCCAAAAAGGCACACAGGCATGCGCATTCCTTTTCCATTTTTTTTTTTTTTGAAACTAGTCTATTTTCTGTAGTCTACTTTCATCTTTAAATATCAACTTTGAACTTTGACTTTATTCAATATAAACACACAAATAGAACACAACTCCAGGGACTGATCAATGATCCCTAGGGCCTAAATGTAGTCCCTGGAGAACTCGAATATTCATATAAATACCATCACTAATTATTGAAAAACAACAAATTGACAAACAAACAAACTTTGAAAAAAAAGATCAATGATCTCTAGGGCCTAAGTGTAATCCCTGGAGAACTCGAATATTCATACAAATACTATCACTAATTATTGACAAGCAACAAATTAATAACTAAATAAACATTGAAAAAAAAAATGATCAATGATCTCTAGGGCCTAAGTGTAATTCCTGGAGAACTAGAATATTCATACAAATACTATCAATATTATTGACAAGCAACAAATTGACAAACAAACAAACTTTGAAAAAAAAAAATCACGTAATCAAATTTTATTTTCAGTTTAAACTGTTCTATAATATGTAAAAAATAAGTTACACCTACGTTCAGAAAATTTTAAGTTGAATCTTCCAAATGAATCTTCCATTAAAATCCAAATTTTAATAAACCCAAATTAAGGTCAATTGCCCTAATTCAGACGAGTAACACCGCACTGTAGTGGCGCTGGTGTTTTATTCCTTTCAGTCTGATATTAATGAGCATCATTTTTCATATCTGTTGGTTTTTCCCTGCTCTTTGGTGCCATATTTCTAGAGGTTCTATTTAGATGCGTCCTTATTATAGCTTTTCAGGCGAAATTGGCCGTGATTTTCTATTTTTCTGGCCGCTTCAGCACCATAGTGACAAATCGGGTGCATTTGAAGAGGTCTTATTTTCAGGAAAAAGTCAAATCTGGTGAACGAAAAGATGTTTTAACTCGGCCGTAGGGAAAAACAATTGTGAAGAGATAATTTTTTATTATAAAAATATATAAAAAATAATAGATAATTAAATATATATAAATAATAGATAATCTTTTAATTATTCTAAAGAATAATTTTTTCCATTAGTCATCGCACGGTATATCTTAGACTAAGACTAAAAATAAATGAAAGGTAGAGGGAAGTAGTGTTCGTGACTAAGCAAGAAGGGGTCTTGAGGCCTGGCCCCTCCTTCTGAAATCTTAGGATCGTTATGATTTACTGTTAATTCTTTTAATTTCTCATAAATCTTCACCCCACTTTTTTTCATACATCCTTTTTGATCCCCCCCCTCCCGAAGTAAATTCATCAGTGTGTGTCTACTATTGACATTGACCTTTTCCCTTCTGAGACTGAAACTGTTTGCATATAATAAAAGCTTCCCACCGGAATTCTCGAGCAGATAACTTTTCGTTTTGTCCGTAAATTTAAGTGCAGCAGCGAATTCCATCCTGTTGACGTGGAACAGTGGCGGATCCAGGGGGAGGGGGCGAGGAGGGTTTGCCCCCCCCCCCTAACGTAGTTTAAAGTAGTGTCATTAACTTAATTAACGCAAGTTTGCGTTAATTAAACTTGTTTCTAACGTAATTTTATTGGATCAACCTATTTTACACCCCCCCCCCCCAAAAAAAAAAACACAACCCTGGATCCGCCCCTGACTTGGTAGCACACATATGCTTGTTAGCGAAACTACTTTTAATATAAGCTATTTAAATCCAGAGCAGGGGCGTAATTTGCTACGGGACGGGGGGAGGGGCAACTGCCCCTTCCAGACCCAATTTTGCACCCTTCCTAGAGCTCAGTTTCCCCCCCCCCCCGCAGTTGAAATTAAGTTTAGATAAGCCTGCATAATTTACGAATCCGGAGAAACAGGTCAGTTTTCTTTAGTACATATTTGCCTTTATGGTAATATATGAATCATTTTTCAGTTTTCACTGCCATTTTCATTTGATTCGGGAAAGTTGGCTCCAACTTTGCCCCCCCCCAGGATTTTGAAGAGACGACACCCCTGATCCAGATGATAAAAGTGTTGCTGATAGCTTGACTGAGCAGCATTGCTGTTCTTTGGAAATACCAAATAATTATTTATTGGGATCCTTTTGCACAAACACCACTTTTTATGCTATCCAAAGATATGATTAAGGGTAGTTGTTAAGTATTAAGAGCACACCCAAGAATTTTAGATCTGAGAAAACCGGTTTCATAGCCACAATTACAAGTGACGGGTATATTCCAAGGTATATATTTGCACATCAGGGGGGGGGGAGGAGTATAGCGGGTCTGCATAGAAAATGTGTTAGCTACAATTTTTCTACTTTGTATGAAGTAAGCATTGTTTTGTAACTTCACGCTGTCCAAATACTTTACCCCCACCCCCTAATATGCAAATATACAGCCCAAATTATATAAGTCCAATGCATTCTGTCACCCGTCCCTTGTCTTTGCCGCTATGAAACCGTTTTTATCCTATTTAAAATTCTTGTGTTTTTTCTGAATAATTACCAAGTACCTGATTAAGTGCCAACAGTCTAGATGAGTTACCTACTAGTTTGGAAATACTTAACCACAATTAAGGAATTTTGCATCCAGCACCACAGTCCTTCTTTTCACTCCAAAGAAATCCTACATAAAGCCTAGTGGAATAATTGAAAAGCCCATGAACCGTAAGAATTTACCTTCTTACACTCCAAAAGCAATCCCGTTAAAGCCCTGAGGAATTTTTGTAAGATGGTTATCTTCGGTAATATGGGGTTGCCATCTCTTGTTAGTGGGCGTGCCTATTATTGACTTCTGATGCATTTGAGGATACAAAAAATTTGGTTTTTTGTTATTAGTCAAAATTTATCAGAGGGCGATGTATAATTGTGTTTTTGTTTCTCGTCTTTGTAATTTGTTCGATTATGGGTAGTGTGTTGTAATTTGTTCAATCGCCCTCTGATAAATTTTGACTAATAACAAAAGGCATTATTCCTCTCAATTTCCAATGGGAATGGTGGACGTGAGAGGGGGGTTAGTTCCCCTCCAATCACTTTCGACTATTAAAAAAGGCACTAGTGTATAATTGAGTTTTTGTTTCTCGTCTTTGTAATTTGTTCGATTATGTGTAATCTGTTGTAATTTATTTTCGTGTGTGTTTTTTCTTTTTTAGTGATACTCCGTCTTTTGTACCTTAATACCCTAATACCCTAAACCTTGAAATTCTAGAGGACAGAGCCTGGAGGCGTCCCTTAAGTATGTGCCTGTTAACTATGAGCATGGCTACTGAAAATATTTATGAAGTTTAGATTGTTAAAATAGGGATTGATTATGTGCAAAATAATTCTATCGTATTGATTTACTACCCTCCCACACTCGGTCATAAAATGGATCTATGCAAATTGCAATTAACTCTATCTTGCTGAGACATGAATTTTTTTTATCGTGTCTTAAAAAGAAACATAGTTGTTTCGACGATGCAAAGACTGTAGTTTGATACAACTGACAGAAATAAAATACCATTACGTTAAAATCATGCGTTATGCAAGGTAGACTTTTTTGAAGGGGCTGCAGGATGTCTGACGGTGGTGTATACACAACTACGAAATCACACCTGAAAGCAGGAACGTAAGACAATACCCAACTATGATCCTGAGCATCAAGCGACCACCAAACAACCACCTGAGAATATAAAAAAAGGCAAAGCATGCAGGAGAGTTTGCGCAGGGAGCAACACTAAAACTTGAAACAAACATAAAATCATTGTGTATATGAGGGGGTTGCCCCCTCATCAATACCTCACTCCTTAAGATAAAGTTTGACATATTGTTCCAATTATTTAGTTCATCAAAACATTCATCAAAAGTCATCGTTTGTTCCAATCATTAGAATAATAAGCTTTTTTAAAAGTTCTAGAGAAAGTTTTGTGGAAAGAGCGAGGTATTGAGGAGGTGGCAACCCCCTCATATACGTAATAATTTCTGTCCGTTTTAAGTTTTAATGTTGCTCCTTACTTTCAGCTGAAAAACACTTGTTATTTTATTCAATTTCTGATCTTTTTTTTAAATAATGCTGGGAAATCCGGCTCCTCCTCGATTGAAAATTTTTTTCCTCCACATTAATTCCTTCATGGAAAGATCCTTCCACGTAATCCCTTCCCCAAAAAATCCCCCCCCCACGAAAAATATCTGAATACCTCCCAATAACAACTAATACATGTTAACAATGAGCAAAGTTTATAGCTTGCAGCCCTTCCTCAGGTACTTTTGGTGGTAAGACCTCAAAGACATAGTTATAAGCTCTTTCGACTATGATGGACAAAATGACCATCTCAAAATTTCGGTCAGATGACTTTGGAGAACAAGAGCACAGGAGGGGGGCTAGGTGCCCTCCAATATTATTGGGCACTTAAAAAGGGCACTAGAACTTTTCATTTCCGATCGTATGAGCCCTATCCCGACCTTATAGGATTACTGGCTCGATACGATCATCTCTGGGAAACACACACTAAAACAAACAAATAAACGCGCATCTGTGACCATTTCTCGGGCAAAAAAAAAAGAAAAATTCTACCTTTTTGTATATAGGAGCTTGGAACCTTTACAGTAAGGTTCTCTGATATGCTGCATCTGATGGTGTGAATTTCATTAAGATCACTAGATGTTTTGGTTTTTTCCCCCCTTTTTTGAAAAATGGGCATTTTTCTCACGCTCGCAACTTTTGATCGGTAACACTAAACTTGATGAATTTGTATATTTTAATAAGCATCAAAATTTGATTCTTTTGATGTCTCTATTTGTTAAAAATCCGATTACTATTGAGCTGCATGGCTCCTTATTCACAGTTCGCTACCACGAACAATTTGATTGCTCTCGAAGTGACCGAATAAGCAATTATCCCAATAAGAACAGTGGCGTTAATTCACGAAAATTTAGATGGGGACAAAATGAATTTTTCAAATTCTAGGGAGAAGGAGGAGGGCAAATTTGTCATTTTCTTCAATTTTAACAATGAGAATACTCCAAAAGGCAGTTTTAATGAAAATAACCCAAACAAAGGTATTTCTAAAAATTGTGGGGAGGGGGTGAAAAAATCTAGGGGGCACATACATGCGAGAACAAAAATTAAAGAAATGAAGATCAAGATTGGAGTTATTTTTGGCCAACGAAAATACTGGAAGAAATAGGACGAATATTTCGGAAAGACAGCCGGTTCCCTTTTTCAGCGCTATAAGAGAAGGCTACAAGGAAAACGTCCACATTATGAACAAAAACATTTTCTGAACAAAAACATGAATGAAACAAACCAAATAAAAACCCAGTGATAAAACCAAATAACGCGAGAAGCAAAAATATTGAAGAATTGAAAAGCCACATGCCCTCCCTAGTCCCCTCAATCGACCCCACTGAGTAATACTCAGAGAGCTGATAATTTTCAGATGTAAGTTTTATACTCCATGCTGTTTTAGTTGGATTGCTTCAAGGTCACTATTGCAGGCTCCATTCGTATTTCCAAGGCTGCCCTTCCAGTGAACTAAAAGACAAACCCTAGGGCCCATAAAGCCCAAATTTCGGGGCATTGAATTTTATTTTGTCGCCCAACCCCTATTTTGGTCATGGGTTTCGGTCTTTTTACTCCTTATATGGATTGCAGCGCGACCCGCATAGCCTACCATCGAAAATTAATAAGACAGACATTTGAAAAACACGTCGCCGCTGCGAGACCCTGGGCTTTATTAAAAAAAATAAAAACAAGTTTTATCAACTGAAAGTAAGCAAAAACATTAAAACTAAAAAGAACATAAATTATTATGTATATGAGGGGGGGCTGTCCTCTCCCCACACCTCGCTCTTCGTGCTAAGGCTTTGTAGTATTAAAAAAAGTTTCCTAATTAGACGACCCTTATGTTTCAGGAGTAGTTCTTAAAGATTCGGGAAAAAATTAAAACTTTATCGTAAAGAGCGAGGTGTTAAGGAGGGGAAATCCCCCCCCCATATACATAATAATTTCTGTTCGTTTTAAGTTTTAATATTGCTCCTTACTTTCAGCTTAAATTTTTTATATATTTAATCTCTAATTATTTTTTAAATAGTGCCAGGAAATCTGGCTTTATCTCCACGGAAAAATTCCCCTCCCCAAGGAAATATCCTCTAAACAATTCAATGCCGGTGAAAACTTACCTCCGTACAATTACCCTTAACATCTCCATGCGTAAAATTGAGTTGGCAAAGACAAAGCAAGAGATATGAAAAGAATTTCGTATAGGAATTTTAGCAAATACCCCCAGGGTAAAATTTTCCCTAACAATTTAACTCCTTGGAAACTTCCCTCCCCATGAAAAATTCTCCAAAGGCATATTTATTGGGTCTTTCAACTATGCTGAACAAAATGTCTATCTCAAAATTTTGATCGGACGATTTTGGTGAAAAAAGGGTGTAGGAGGGGGCCTTGCTGCCCTCCAATCTTTTTGGTCGCCTTAAAAGACCACTGGAAATTTTAATTTCCGTCCGAATGAGTTCTTTCCCAATATTCTAGGACTACTGGGTCGATACGATCACCCCTAAAAAAAAAAAACAACAAAAAACAAAACAAAAAAAAACACAAAAAAACAAAATAAATAAACACTCAAACATCTTTTTCCTGGTAAAAACTACAAAATTCCACATTTTTTGCAGATATAAGCTTGAAACCTCTACAGTAGGGTTCTTTGATACGCTGAATCTGATGGTGTGATTTCATTAAGATTCTTTAACTTTTCAGGGGTGTTTCCCCCATTTTTCAAAAGTAGTACAAATTTTTCCAGGCTCGTAGCCTTTGATGGGAAATTTAATGATACTTATATATTTGGAATCAGCATGTTAATACAATTCGTTTGATATATCTATTGGTATCAAAATTCTGTTGTTTAGAGTTTCGGTTGCTATTGAGCCGCCTGGCTCCTTACTTACAGTTCGATACCACAAACTGTTTGATCCTGAAGTATTTTTTTAGTGCCTTTTGCTGAGTCAGCGTTAACTATTTTCTCTGACAGCTTGTCCTAGATATTCTCCAGTTATACAAGTTCCAATCAGAGAACTTGAAACGAAAGATATTATCTTTAAAATAAACCTTGTAAAGTGTCTTGGCTATCTTCCTGAAACGCCCCATTATCAGAAGTTAGCTTTTATTCGTTATATTCCAAACACAGCCATGCTTTGCTAGGTCAACCTACAGGTTTTAAAGAGAAAATTCTTCTGCTGTGTGTAGGTCATGATTTTTCTACAGTTTTTAGAAACAGCTTAGAAGATCTTGGCCACGTAATGATACAGCAAATAAAAGTTAATTCCTTCTCCGTTTCTTGATGCAGGCATTGTCAATGATAGCCACAATTTATAGAATTATCCAGTAAGTTTATCGCAGATCATTTCTGGTCTTCATTCTTGGTGCGAACAAAAAGCTCCTCCCACTTATTTCTGCATTAGCGGGTTAGTCTGTTTCCATCAATCAATGAGAAATGGTTACAAAGTGCATTATTCGTAATAGCGGGTTTCCACTTATTTCCGATTATTTCTATTATAACTGTAAGTTTCGCGTTCAAGAGAAATCTGACTTGTCTACCCGTGAAAAGATCTAATGCCGCTTATGTTTATATCTGCAAAAACATTCTCTGGAGCACTCGCACCTCGGTCCGGGTTTTTATAATGGGTGAGATAGGGAATGATCATACTGCTAATTCTATAAACTGTGATGATAGCTCTATAGATACTCAGCAAGAGAAGAAAAAGTCTAAAAACTAGTACCAGTCACAAAATAATACAAAATTTTGTTTTTTATTGGTGCACACTGCGCTGTGCCTTCTAACCATACCCCTCGCTTTGCCTCCTTAACTTACTTGGGTATCATAAATCCTACATCTGGTCTTAAATCCGTGCCTTCATCCGTGTTTCTATAGCAGGTAAACTGCCCTACTGACACCTTTTTTCCCTTGGTTTTTCAGTTACAAGATCCATCCAAACAATATCGTAAAGTAAACTTTTCCAAAGCATTCAGTGGGTCACTGATAACACCACATGAATAATTTAGTAGTTTCTGTATTAATGAAACATTAGCATTACTATCAACAATTTTGGAGCTATATTCTGATATTTATAAACCTTTTATTTTTGATATTTTTTGTCTTTAACATCTACGTTAAGCGTGGATGCTCTTTTTTTGAGGATTTTTGGTACTTGCGTTTTGTCCCGACCACACTGTTGTTCTTGATCTGTTTAAAACCGGTTTCTCTGTATGCACTCGGAGTTAATCAACTTAGCCTGATTGAGATAAACTAATATGCAGGTATATTTAATTAAATATTTATTATATAGAATGGTTAGGCTGGGTATTTGATATAATGCGTTCTGGGCGGCCTGCTTTCCATAATTCTCTGTTGTAGTTTCCATAATTTTGTTACTAAAGTATTATATTTTCATCGTATGTTGGTATATTTCATTATGATTAACCTAACTTCATTTCTTGAGTGTAGTCGGAATATTACACAATTACCAGATTTTTCTACTTTTTTTATGTGGTGGGCCAAACTCCAGAACACTTCAAACTGCTGTCAAACGGATACAGTCAATAAAACTTAAAACACGCCACTGTCACTGTCATACATATGCTTTCCTGCTTTTCATTCCAGTTCTATCCTCAACTGTTTTCATTCCAGTTCTATCCTCAACTGGAATGAAACAAATAAGATAAATAATGGATAAAATATATAAAACCTGAATGAATAAATTAATAATTAGACTGCTTAAAATTGGAATACGAAAACTTTGTTTTTGCAGTTTAAAAGGCATTTCTTAGAATGTATAAAATCATTGTCAAACACCTTTGGTCCTCATTTTTATAGATTATGAGCAAGCGTTCGATTCTGTTGATAGAAAAGCTTTAGTAAAAGCTTTACCCGACAAATACATTAAAGTGGTTTGTGCTATGTAAGGTAGGAAATGAGGCTAGCAGCTGGTTTTGTATTAAATCAGGAGTTAAGCAGACTTGTATTCTATCCCCCTTTATATGGATTATTTTGATGGACTTTGTATTAAGGAG
>JAQQPU010004672.1:33205-45111 GCA_029168905.1 Artemia sp. Kazakhstan ARC1039
AGATGGGCAGAAGAAGCACACACACACACAAAAAATCATTTTTGACACTATTGTAGCTTAGGGAAGAACTAGTAAATTTCTGAATGGAGCCCCCTTCCCCCACCCTTCTCAGAACTAAAAATCAAGTCATTAGGTTTCGCATACTCTTTGAGAGATGCTCTCCAAGGTAGGTCTAGGTGAAAGTAATTTTTTTCAGAGGAAGAACAAAAAGTTCTGGAACTGACATGTTTCGGTGATAAGACATCCAGAACTATTCCAGTTTTCAAACGAAGAGACAAAAAGTTTATGAGAGAGGAGAATGCCCCCTCTTGTTTTAGGGTGATGAAGATTCCAAAATTACTCCAACTTTGAAAGAAAGTTGTTATAAAGTTTGTTGGAAAAGCCCTCACCTTGCCTACAAACAGATTTGCATCTTAGTCTTACGTATATACATGTCCATTCCAATTTTTTGGGGGCATTTACTCTGCATACCACTATGAACGCGCAATAACTATATTCAACTTCATCAATTGATTAACTTGTTTTAATTAATCGTTTAATCAATCTATCAATATATCAGTTTAAGTTGGATTAATAATTGCAACATAGCAGAAGAAAAATTTAGGCCGTCCCAGTCAAGTGGTTGGCACGCTAGACCTGAAATTCTTTGCCCGTGAGGACGGGGGTTTGAGTCCTAGTACCGCTGGTTATTTGGTTTGGAACGGGGGTTAGCTGTTGGATTCTTTAAGCTCGGCCAGAGTCGACACAGGTCCAAATGGGTACCTGCAGAAATTTGGGGGAAAATACGTGAAGCGTGGGATAATCTACCTCCAACCAGGCATTGCATTCCTAAAGGAAAGCTGTGAATCAGGAGATCGGTCTTGCGCTGCGCAGACCATTGGTCATTATGCAAAAAAGTAGAAGTAAAAACTTAAATTTGCAGTTTCAAAATTTTATGAAAAGCATAAAAATAAATAGCAGGTTACTCATGGTGTATTGTCCGATTTATTATTGAGTTTTCGCTTTATTTTTTTATTTTTTTTGTGTCGTAATGGGCTGTACTTACATGGTGCTGTCGTTATTTTGCTAGAGTAAACACTCATTTTGTTTTTTTTTTCCTTTGAGCTCTGTAATTTTTTTTTGTAGAGTGATTTTGAAACAAATTAATTGAAATTAAATAGGTAACATTAGTATTCCATTTATATTATTTTTAACATTTGCCTAGTATATTGGAATTAGAAAGCTGTATCTTAATTCTTCGGAAAAGTTTACGGGAAAAGTAAATCCTCCTTGGACGGCTTAACACAGTAGTTTAATATCAAATTTTCCGCTGTGACTATTTTTGCTTTAGATTTCTAAAATGTGGTTCGCAAAAAAAAAATGGCAAAAGAATCAGCTTATCATTTGTTCACATAAACTTTTAAAACGTTAAAAAAAAGTAACATCTGTCTAACCGATTAAAATTGCAGAGTAGGCTTTTTCTGTCATGCAGAAGTAATTGGAAATTTGATTCGTCGTCCTATTTTCAAGCTGTTCGAAGAGCTTTGAATAAATAAGTTTTAACAACAAGAAATAAGCCACGATAAAACTCTAATCCAGCTCAAGTACCATAACTAGAGGCCAAAATTTGTCAACCAAAGGGAGCCCCATGACATCACCTCAAGAACCCTCGATTTGTTTTTCCTTTCTACAGTTCCCAACAGTTTTCATAAAGGTGAATCATCTTTAAATGATTTGTGGCCCACATGAAAACTTTTGTTACGTGCCTGGTCATAAAGTGAGGTAAGTTAGAGAGTCAGTCTTTTCCAAGTGCTAACCTCTTTCCACTTGACAATCCAAATTCTTACCTTGAACTCAAAAGATAAAGTTCTGGCAGTTCATAATGGATTATTGGATTATCGTCAACTGATTATCATTGATTTACTTTTCGGCTATCGACCTTATGTCAAAATACAAGATGCTCTGGATTTTTTGAATATTAAAATCAGAGGGTTATAAAAATCAGCTACATTTAGGAATAATCTTTTCATTTTTTTTTTTTATTATTATTATTATTATTATTATTTTTTTTTTGTTCTAACAAAGAGAAGATTACAATACACAAACACAAAAAAAACCCTTTTGATACTATTTTAGCCTAGAGAAGAACTAGTAAACTTCTGACTAGAGCCCCCCCCCCCTTCTAAGAACTGAAAATCAAGTCATTAGGTTTCGTATACTCTTTGAGAGATCCAAGGTAGGTCTAGCTGAAGGTAAAAATTTTCCAGAGGAAAGAAAAAAAAAATCTGGAACTGACATGCTTCGGTGATAAGAAATCCAGAACTATTCGAGTTTTCAAACGAAGCAGAAAAAAAGTTTCTGAGAAAGGAGAATACCCCCTCTTGTTTTTGGGTGACGAGAAATCCAAAATTGCTCCAACTTTGAGAGAAAGTTGTTATAAAGTTTGTTGGAGAAGCCCCACCTTGCCTACAAACAGATTTGCATCTTAGTCTTACGTATATACATGTCCATGCCAATTTTTTGGGGGCATTTACTCTGCATACCACTATGAACGCGCAATAACTATATTCAATTTCATCAATTGATTAACTTTTTTCGGCATTTGCTCTGCATGCATACTACTATGAACGCGCAATAACTATATTCAAATCCATCAGTTGATTAACTTGTATTAATTAATCGCTTAATCAATCTATCAATAAATCAGTTCAAGTTAGATTAACAATTGCAACACAGCAGACCAAAAATTTAAGCCGTCTCAGTCAAGTGGTTGGCATGCTAGACTTGAAACTCTTTGCCCGTGAGGACGGGGGTTTGAGTCCTAGTACCGCTGGTTATTTGGTTTGGAACGGGGGTCAGCTGTGTGATTCTGCAAGCTCGGCCAGAGTCGACCCAGTTCTAAATGGGTACCTGCAGAAATTTAGGGGTGGAACACGGGAAGCGTGGGATGATTTACCTCCAACTATGCATTGCATTCCCAAAGGAAGGCTTTGAATCAGGAGATTGGTCCTGCGCTACGCAGACCATTGGTCCGCTTGCGGAAAAAGTAAAAGTAAAAACTTAAATTTGGGGTTCAAAATTTTTTGAAAAACATAAAAATAAATAGCAGGTTACTCATGGCTTATTATCCGATTTATAATTGAGTTTTCGCTTTATTTTTTTCGTGTCGTACTGGGCTACACTTGCATGGTGCTGTCGTTATTTTGCTAGTGTAAATTCTCATTTTGTTTTTTTTCTTTGTGCTCTGTAGTTTTATTTTTTGTAGAGGGATTTTGAAACAAATTAATTGAAATTAAGTAGTTAACATTAGTATTCAATTTAGATTATTTTTAACATTTGTCTAGGGTATTGGAATTAGCAAGCTGTATCCCGATTCTACATACCTTAAAATTCATTAGCTACCAGAATTAGCAAACTGTTGCTTTGGCCCTTGATCTAAAAGGGGACAAGCTTAATACCAAAGGAGTGATTTTATTCAGTACCTTTTACACTATTTTGTTTAAAATTACACTATTTTATTTGAAACTTTTTTCATAATACTTGTTATTCCCCTATACTAGCCGTTATAATGATAATTTTGATTTTGTAAATATAAGACGAAAAAATAGATAACATGAAATATATTGAGTTTTAAAATTTGAATTATCTTTCACTTCTATAAAATTAGAATAATTATTGGATTGTTCTCGACTAGTGGCGTGAATTCACGAAAATGTAGGGGGTGGGGAAGGATTTTTTTTTTAGTTTAAAAAAGGTGTGAGAAAAGGTGTTTTTCTAAGCCTAGGGGAGGATTTTTCAATTTTGTTCAAAAAAACCCCCATAATGTTCTTTTAATTTCCCCCCCCCCCCCCCAAATTAGAGCCCTTTTATCGAATGGATTGTAATAGTTTAAGCCGGATCATTAATGACGAGAATAAAAAAAACTTTCGCGATACATTAAACAAATGAAAAGTTTTTGCATCACAAGTGGTACTACTACTACTACTACTATCAACAACTTACTGCAGCACAAAACCTCCTGAAGCCAAACCAGCTACACACTCTTCTCTTCCATCCCCATCATTCCAAAGATTCCTTCTTTACACCCTCCCAAAAAGTATCGAAACAAAACCAAACAAAAAAGAAGACCTGGTTTTTGTTTTGCCCTTGGTGGCAAGGTTACAGAACACTTTCGACTATTATAAAAGGCACTAGCCCTCTCAATTTTCAATTGAATGAGCCCCTTTTGAAGTTTCTACGACAACGCTATCTATAAAAACGTATATGCCCCTGGGTCATTACAACCTTTGCCCTGGGGGCCCTGGGGGGTTTGTCATCCTCAAATACATAATTTCCAGAACATTCAACTACATTGAACAAAACGGTTATCTCAGAACTTTGATTGAATGGGTTTAGGAAAATGTTGGGCGTGAAAGGGGGGTTAGTTGCTCTTCATTCAGTTTCGACTATTAAAAAGGGCACAAGCCCTTTCAATTTCCAATCAAATGAGCCCTTTTTGAAGTTTCTACGACGAAACTTTCTATAAGAACCTTATATGCCCCCAGGGAATAACTTACAACCCTTGCCCTGAGGGTTTGGGGGGGGGGAGGGTTTTCATCCTCAAAGACCTAATTTCCAGGACTTTCAACTACGTTGAACAAAATGAATATCTCAAAACTTTGATTGGATGTGTTTGGGGAAATGGTGGGCGTGAGAGGGGGGTCAGTTGCCCTTCAATCACTTTCTCGACTATTAAAAAGGGCACTAGCCCTTTCAATTTCCAATCCAATGAGCCCTATTTGAAAGTTTCTACGACAACGCTTTCTATGAAAACCTTATATGCTCCCAGGGAATAACTTATATAAAACTTATATAACTTATATAACTATAATCCTTGCCTTGAGAACTTTGGGGGGGGGGGGTAATCCTCAAAGACCTAATTTCCCGAACTTTCAACTACGTTGAACGAAATGCCTATTTTAAAATTTTGATTGGAAGTGTTTGGAGACAAGGTGGGCATGAGAGGGGGGTTCGTTTCCCTCCAATTATTTTTGACTATTAAAAAGGGCCCTAGCCCTTTGAACTTCCAATCGAATGAGCCCTTTCGAAGTTTCTACAACAAAGCTTTCTATAAAACCTTATATGCCTCCAGGGTATAACTTACCACCCTTGCCCTAAGGGCTATGGGGGGAGTGTCCTCCCCAAAAACATAATTTCTATATGGAAATTAACTATGTTGAACAAAATGGCTATCTCAAAATTTTGATTGGATGTGTTTGGGGAAATCGTGGGCGTGGAAGGGGTGATGGTTGCCTTCCAATCCCTTTCGACTATAAAAAAGGGCGCTAGCCATTCCACTTTCCAATCGAATGAGCCCTTTTTGAAGTTTCTACGACAACTTCTTCGATACGAAGTGCCCTGGTCTAGAAAAAAAAAACAAAAAAACAATACATTGTGCCAACATCGTTCTTTACTTAGGCAGCGCAATTTTAAATGAGTCTTGCTGTTTGTAAACCAAAAAGAATTATAACAATTTTAGCAATACATTGTAAGTACAAATACGTTTGTAACATCTATGCTATTTAGAATTCTGCTTTAAGGCCCGCAAAATAGAATCTCGATATAGTAATTTCTTTTTTTTTAATTCTGGTTTGTAAGTCCAGAATAGTAACTTCCGCAATTAGATGGAATCTGATAGACCCCACTTTGCTACACCACTGAAGTTCGATCCTTTCCAGAGCCTTGAAAAATACCCAAAGTATATAATACCCAAAAATACTATTCTTTAAAGTTACCTTGAAAGTTTCTTTTTTCATAAGCAGTGTCCAGATTTTCTGTAATTAATGGTTTTATTGGATAGGTTCTGTCCCCTCCTCCACCCCGGGTTCTCAATATTTTTCAGCCAATTTATCATAGATTGAAATCGGGGCCTCCCCCAAGCCGCTTAGCGTGTCCCCAATTGGCGATAGGGGAATGCTCTACAGATATATAGAGTACCTCCATAAGAGGCACAGACCAAGAAGGGGGCCTCGTCTCTGGGGTTCCCTAATAGAAACTTGGGCACCCTAGCCCGGGGCCATAAATACAGGTCGAGGAGGAAGAAGGCACCTCAAATGTACACTCATCAGGGCTCATCGGCGTGTCCATATGTCCTGTGAATTACAAACTTTCTCTCAGTAGTGGGTTAAATTGCATGGTGACGCAGAACACAATCGTGGGAGGATCCTCTATATGAGGACAACTGCGGCAGCGAGTAAGACCCAGATCTATGTACAAGGGCCTCTGCAAAGGGCTGCCTCGACCCTTTCCTACAAGACTGGTTTCCTGGGTACCTGCAAGACTGGGGACCTTGCGATCAACCCTATTCCCACTTGAGGAGTGGCACCCCTTGAGGATATTATAGCCTAGTAAACGACACAGAATTCGCACGGGATTCTGATTAACTGATAATTCTTCTGGACTTGTTTGTTTTGACGGGCATTTTCGGGCCAAAAATCCTCTTCCTAGCTAATTTATCTACTATGGGCTGCCTCCCAGCAGTAGCATAATATTCTTACGCATGAATATATAATGAGTCGGACGTAATAGGCTTGAGACTGTCTGTGAGATTTCGACTCTTGTTGATAGAAGAGTATCTCCAAGTGCTGAAAACCATGTTGTGACCAAGATGGGCCCAGGGTTGCACAAAGCCTCCATTCATACTGGAGATCCCAGGGACTTCTTGTTGTCCGGTTCTAAGCCGGCTTAAGCGATTCAGTGTAGATTTGAGAAGATATGTTGATCCCCGTCCTGCACCGGTATCCGGGATCATTGCTTTTCCTGAGGCCAAAATAACTTCAATGATTTAAAGAACATGAAAATTGGAACATGGAATGTTACGACGTTAAGACATGACTATCGTATCGACATTTTGACTGACGAATTTAGACGAATCAAACTGGACTTATTAGGAGTCTCAGAAACTCATATCCCAGGGGCAGGAAGCGTGAAATTAGGTGATATAGAATTTGTTTACTCAGGCTGGATGGATGGGGTACATAGACAGGGATTAGGGCTTATGATGAATAAGGAAGCTACTAAGTCTTGTTTAGGCTGGGAAGATATTAATAATAGAATACTAATTGCTCATTTTATGACAAAAAGTTCGGGGTATCAGTTATAGTAGTATATGCCCTTGTAGAACCGACTGACGGAGATACTAGTGACTCAGATGTATTATACTTACAGTTACAGAAGCAGATAGACAGGGTTCCAGGTAGAAATATGTTGTTTTTACTAGGAGATCTTAATGCCCAGGTCGGTAGAAATAAGGAAAGATGGTATTCTAGCCTAGGTAAATTTGGTATAGGAAAAGAAAACAGTAATGGTTACACACTTTCGCAATTTTGTAGGTACAACTATCTAGTTATAACCAATACGGTGTTTGGTCATAAAACGGCCCTTAAGTGAACATGGTATTCACGTGATGGTAAGACAGCCTTATTGATTATGTTATAGTAAACCGAAAACTGGCAGGATCAATACAAGATACTAGGGTATAAATAAAAAAAAAACAAGTTTTTTTTTAACTGAAAGTAAGGAGCGACATTAAAACTTAAAAACGAACAGAAATAATTCCGTATGTGAAAGGGGCTGTCCCCTCCTCAACGCCTAGCTCTTTACGCTAAACTTTTTTTCTATCGGTTTCAAAAATAAAGTGGTGAGACAGAGTCAAACTTTAGCGCAAAGAGCGAGGCGTTGTGGAGGGGACAGCCCCTTTAATATAGGAAATAATTTCTGTTCGTTTTAAGTTTTAATGCCTCTCCTTACTTTCAGTTAAAAAAATTTGTATTTTTTTAAATTTAATTTTTAAACGTTTTTGAATTAATGCAGCTTTGATTTTGGTTCACCGTACATAATAATTAAAACGAAATTTGTATATTAATTTTACTTTTGTTGGCTAAATGGCTTTTCTTGGGCCCTCTAGCGCTTAAGTGTATTTATGTATTTATTGTAGTATTTAATAAATTGAATTGAATTGAAAACGTAACTTACGAATTAACTTACGTAGCAAACTTCTATATTCGTATATTTTGATTACGTATATCAGGGGGTTCGCCCACTGTTCAATACCTCACTCTTTATGATAAAGTTCAAATTTTGCTTCCAATTCTTTAAGAAAGACCCCTTAATCACAAAGGCCGTTAATTAGAATAAATAGCTCTGATGAAAGTACAAAAAAAAAGATCTTTAGCGTAAAGATCGAGGTAATGACTAGGGGGCGAACCCAATCATATACGTAATAATTTCTGCTCGTTTTGAATTTTGATGTTGTACCTTACTTTCAGTTGAAAATTTTCTTTTTATTATTCAATTTCTGATCGTTTTTTTAAAATAATGCTGGGAAATCCGGCACCCCCTTCATAGCAATGTTCCTTCCCCAATGAAAACTTCCTCTATGGAAAGATCCTCCCACATAACCCGCCAATCCCTCCACCCCCACCGCCAACTACCAGACAAAATCCCCCATGAAAACTTCTGTACACTTCCCAATAACCAATACCATATGTAAACATTGGACGAAGTTCATAACTTGCAGATCTTCCCCCGGGGACTGTGGGGGATTAAATCATCCTCAAAGAGATACTTATTTTATTTTTCGGCCATGCGGAACAAAAGGCGATATCAAAATATTGATCGGGTGACTTCGGGAAAAATGAGCGTTGGAGGGGGCCTAGTTGCCCTCCATTTTTTGGGTCACTTAAAAAAGGGCACTAGAACTTTTAATTTCCGTTCGAATAAGTCCTCTCGTGATATTCTAAGACCATTGGTTTGATACGACCACTCCTGGGAAACAAAACACAAAAAAAAAACAAATAAACACGCATCCGTGATCTATCTTCAGGCAAAAAAAAATACAAAATTCCACATTTTTACAGGTAGGAGCTTGGAACTTTATGATAGGGGTCTCTGATACGCTGAATCTGATGGTGCGATTTTCATTAAAGTTCTATGATTTTTAGGGGATGTTTCCCCCTTTTTTCAAAAATAAGGCAAATTTTCCCATGTGCGTAACTTTTGATAGATATGACTAAACTTGATGAAACTTCTATATTTGAAATCAGAATAAAAATCTGATTCTTTTGATGTATCTATTGGTATCAAAATCCTGTTTTTTAGAGTTTCGGTTACTATTGAGCGGGGTTGCTCCTTACTTACAGTCCATTACCTCGAACTGTTTGATAGGAGTGCTGTTATTGATATTAAAAGCAAAGACCACCATCTAGTACTGTCTAGGGTTAATTTAAAGCTGAAATTTAGGAAGAGCAACTACCTCCCGGGAGGTTATGATGTTGGTAGGCTCCAGGATGAGAATCTGAGAGAAACTTTCCAGGAACTGTTGAATACTAAACTTCAGAGTTGAAAATTTGACAATATGGAAGAAGGTTTGAATAATTTTAGGAAAAAAACTTATGTTTAAAAGAGAGGAGAAGGGGGTTGTACAAGAATTATCTCAATGATAGATCATATGAAAACAAAAGGAATGTAAAGAAAGTCAAGAAAGCATTAAAATATGGACTAAGGAGGTGTGAAGTGGAGGCCATGGATAAAATTGCAGAGGATGTGGAAGATGCAGCTAGATGGCATAATAGTAAAATATTGTACTGGTATTTTAATAAATTGAGAGGGAGTAGTCAATCAGGACTTTGTCTCAGTTAAAGATAGGAACGGGGCCTATCAATACAAAGAGAGGAAGGGTAGAGGATGTGTCAACCAAATTTTCACTCTTAGGTTAATAATTGAGAAGTGCCTGAGTTGTTAAACACCTTTGGTCCTCAGTTTTATAGATTAAAAGCAACGAGAACGGGAACAATACAAGATACTAGGGTATATAGGAGTGCTGTTATTGATGTTAAAGTAAAAATTGCCATCTAGTAGAGTCTAGGGTTAATTTAAAGCTGAAATTTCGGAAGCGTAAATACCTCCCGAGAAGTTATTATGTTGATTGATTCCAGGATGAGAATTTGAGAGGCACTTTCCAGGAACAGTTGAATACTAAACTTAAGAGTTTAAAATTTGACAATGTGGAAGATGGTTCGAATAATTTTAGAAAAAAAAATGTGTGAAGTTGCTGAAGGCTTCTTAGGGAAGAACGCTAGGACTGTAGCTAAGAATATTAGTGAAAAGCTTTATGTTTAATAGAAAGGAGAAGGGACTTGTGCAAGGATTATCTGAGTGATAGATCATATGAAAACAAAAGGAGTGTAAAGAAAGTGGAGAAAGCATTAAGATATGAACTAAGGAGGTGTGAAGTGGAGGTCATGGATAAAATTGCCGAGGATCTGGAAGATGCAGCTAGACGGCATAATAGTAAAATATTGTACTGGCATGTTAATAAATTGAGAGGGAGTAGTCAATCCGGACTTGGCCCAGTTAAAGATAGGAACGGGGCCACAAATAGCGATAAGGAAAGAATTAAAGAGAGATGGGCAGAACATTTTGAGAATTTGCTAAACCGAGATAGAGTTGCAGGAAAAGATATAGAGGAAAATTTTGTGATTTTGTGAAAACTTTGTGAAAAAGTTTTTGATAACTTGGATGTGAAGAAAAACTTGTTTTGTAAGGAAGAATTAGCGACAGTACTACAAGGATCAAAAAATAATAAGGCTCCAGGTGCTGATAGTGTGGTAAATGAGTTTCTTAAATATGGTGGCTCTAAGGTTAGAAATAAGTTACTGAAGATTATGAATAAGAATTTTGAAAAAGGGGAAGTATCTAACGATTTTAGAAAAATCTTAATTGAGCAACTTTATAATAAAGGGGATAGGAGTGAGTGTAGTAATTATCGAGGCATTAGTCTTGTCTCTGTAGGTAGCAAATTACTTAGTAATACGGTATTTTTTAGACCAAGAGATACTGTAGACAAAGTTTTAAGAGAAGGACAGTGAGGTTGTAGAAAAGGTAGAGGATGTGTCGACCAAATGTTCACTCTTAGGTTAATAATTGAGAAGTGCCTGAGCTGTCAAACACCTTTGGTCCTCAGTTTTATAGATTATGAGCAAGCGTACGATTCTGTTGATAGAAGAGCTTTAGCAAAGGTTTTTATCCTTGTATGGTATACCAGACAAATACATTAAAGTGATTAGTGCTATGTACGAGAATAACACTTCTGCGGTTAAGGTAGGAAATGAGGTAAGCATGGGCCTTCCGAAAAGCGGATGAAGATTTGCTAGATGTTTTCCAGAGAAATTTCTTACAGATTGTTCTGGGTACCCGGATGACTGGCCGTATTTAAAACAGTAGGCTGCATGAAAAATGTGGTTTAATCCCGCTTTCTAGGGCTATAGTGAAAGAAAGTTTGAAATGGCTAGGGCACGTTCTGCGGATGAAGGATGACAGATTGCCGAAGATTGTCCTTTTCGGCCAACCGTCTAGGGCTAAACGGAAAGCAGGTTGTCCTCGTCTGGGGTGGGAGAATGTCATAAAAAAAATGTAAAGAAAATGGGAAATCCCTGGGAGGGTGTAAAGAGGGAGGCTTTGAATCGATTGGGACTGAGGAGGAGCGTGCGAAGCTGTGTTGTCCTTAGGCGGTTTGGTGCTGCGGTGATTTTTTAGTAGTAGTAGTAGTAGTATGATGACCAGCATAAAATTTAACGGAAAAACGTGATAAAACCGGTCTTGCTCGTCTTGGTGCAATATCGCTGATTAATCTAAGCAAACTAACATGACCTTAGTTTCAGCTCCTATGTTGGGTTATGCTGGGCCCAAGGCCGCAACCAGGGGGGTAGGAGGTTTGAATCCCCCTGAAATATTTATCCGACTCGTATAAACGTAACAAAATGAATATAAACAAATTTTGATGACTTAGAAAAAATTATACACCCCCCCCCCGAAAAAATAGTTTTTTGCCCCCCCCCCCCACCTCGAAAAAATGGGTACGAACCTGGATAGTCCTCCTTCCTCAGAAT
>JAQQPU010004673.1:2854-14017 GCA_029168905.1 Artemia sp. Kazakhstan ARC1039
TCATTAACTTTGCTTCGAACGACAACAACATCTGGCTCGAATAACAACAACAGATACTATTTTCGGATCATAACATCTGGCTTGAACAACAATATCAACATTGACCTTGACTTTTGCATCGAGCAACAACATGAAGGAAGTGTCATTGACCTGCCCCCATTAGACTCAATAATCCATAAAAACATCAAATAATCAACACACATAACCATCCATGAAACCATCCATAAATGTGACAAACTTCCTGTTTTTTCATTCTCACTGACAAAGTCCATAAAACCATCCGTAAATGTGACAAAATTCCTGTTTTTCAAATTCTCACTGACAAAGTCCATAAACCACGTGGTTCTATGCCCATATTAGGAGTCCCCCCTGGAGTAACACCCCCATCTCTACTTTCATTGTTTCATAGTATTTTTTGTTAATTTTTAGCTTGAATTATTGTATGATTTTATTTCTACTCCTTTTAGATTTTAATAGACCTCTTTACTTTTTGTTGCCAAACTTTTCTTTGGAAGATTTTTTTTTTAATTTATGTTAATTTACATAATTTTACTACCGATTAACTGTAAAAATAATTTTTATCTTTTGAGATTTCTTCTTAAAAGCCAAAACGATGGATTGTACTCTAAAATTTGAAAGTTCGTCAAAGGTTCTGCAAAAAAGGCAAACAAGTCTGTAGGTTAAAATTGCTGGTAAATATATTATTTGACTGAATCATTCAAAATCCCTCAGATAATAGCCATTAGTGGGAGAGGAAACATTTTGGAATGCTTTTGACCTTAAAACCTTTACTGTGTTAATGGTCTTGGTGATAATTAGTATATTATGAATAATATCCGAAATTACTCCCAATTACCAGGTATAATATATCAGGTCAAATGATATGGTCAATCCAATAACATCCACATCTTCAACAAGAATTAACCAAAAAGGCCGATTCAGAATGAGATTTTACTTATAGGCTACTAAAATTTAGCAACCGCAGATTTGAGCCACTTAGACATTACATACAATTTTCTGATTGGCTGAAAAATCGCTGAAAAATTTTTGATTGGCTCAAATTAGCGCTAGCTAAATCTCTGTATTAGTTAAGGTCCATCATTGTGAATGGACCTTAAACGACTTAGCTTAAGCCGCTTTTTTGTTTCGTTGACACAATTAGGCCTATAGGCTACCCTTTTTACGACTCAAAATCCAAAAATAATTTCGCAAACCACATTGGCCTGCCACAACAAAGAATAGATCGCAATTTTTTTTTCTGAACGAAAATGCAAACGAAGCAGATCGGATAAAAGCAAAATGATAAAAACAAACAACGCGAAAAGAAAAAAAATTGGAAGAATTAAAAAACTTTTAAAATCAAATAACGCGAAAAAAACAACAACAGACAAAATCAGAATTAAAAGAACAAAATTTTCAAAAGCCAAAAAACCAGTTTCAAAAGCTAGCCAAAAAAAGTAATTTGTCTCTCTTCGTCCAGTATTTTCGTTGGCCTTAAAAACCCATTCTTAATCTTCATTTCGTTAATGTTTATGTACAAATCCTTTGCACATATTTGCAATAATAAGTTACATATTGTGACACAAAACGCATTTAGGAGAATCTTTTTCGGTCAAATCGGCTAAGTATTTTATTTTTAAAAATAAAGTCAAATTTAAGACATAACTTGGACTTCCTTTTTCTTAAATTACAACTGACGTTTGCAAAATTTGGTAAATGTTTTGTTCTCCCAAAATTTCACAAGTAGCACGAAACGAGAGATGTTGAACAGGATATTTGAGCAATCAGTGCCAAAGTTCACAAAAATAAAAGGAGAAAAAAGAACGTAATTATTTTGACATCCTTTCAACGAATCTTCTTTGTTATTTAAATTCTTGAGTAAGAAGAAAGAACTATAAATCATAATCTGTTTATTTTCTTTTAATTGCGGAGGAAATACCTTTTGGTTCAGCCGTTTTCAACACAGATCCAAATCGATTTTATGGGCTAGTTAATTTAGAAATCATTTATTGACCAAAACTGTATACAGAACAGTATACACAAAACCTACGGTAGTGAAACTAAGCTGCATTGTTATTCTTCTTAACTTCCTCTTGCAATATTGGGGCTTTAAAAAAGGTTGAACTTAATTTATAACAAAAATTAATTAATCACAGGTACTTTTTGCACTTTTATCTAAATATATTGGTCTGATGCTGCAGGAGTTGATTCTGGCACATAAGCGGCAATTTTTTCAGGTTGAGACAACCTTTTAGGAGGCAGAAAATATTGAAAAAATTCCAAAATAGGCAAATTATTCGGAAAATGTGAGAAATGGTACGTCAAACTTCCAAAATCTTGATATTTCGGTCGGGGTAGACCCTAGGCCTCCTATCCACCCGCGAAAGCACTTGGATTTTTTCTTTTGTTGATTTGGTAATTATCTGACAAAGGAAAAAAAAACACAAAAAAACAACAGCGTTAGGAGAGTTCGTTGTTTTTCGTTCTTTGACTTGCACACAGTAATATAAGATGTATATTTCGTAGACAAAAACTCTTCATTTTATCATTGCCAACACAATAATGTTTACCGGTGGAAACCTTTCGTGCGTCTCCCAGGTGTTATCTATTTCTTTACATTTTCCCCGGCCATATAATAAAACGGATGGCTGTAGAAACAGGGGAAAGAAATACGTTGGTCAAAAATCAACAGTTCTAGTTCCATATTTAAGGATCAAGGTGGATTAGAGGCCAGCCAAACACCACTTCAACGCCCTATTTATTCCCAGGGAACCCAATGGCACAAGAGCAAAATTTCAAGACAGCTATTTTTGTCAGAATGGTCCAAAGGTCTAAAAGTAAACCTCGGGACCACGAGTTTGGTGCTGTTCCAGGGAGAACGTCCCAGATTGTAAACGTGTTTCCAATGGGCTAATATAGCCAAAGCAAAACAGAGGCTTAATAGATGCATTTTAATAGAAAGGCGGACGTGCTACACCTTGGTAATATCTGAGTCTTATAAAGATTTCCATGCTGAATGAATGAAAGACCCAAAGTGAGAACCTTTGGTCACCATTCCCCAATTCAGAAGTATAGGGGTGGTATACTTCCTTTCATTCAGGAATTATCTACGGAATGATCAAACGTTGATCTTTAAAAATTATTAAGAAGGAAGAGTGTATCACAGTTCAAAATCAAACTGCATTTCACAAATAGTGCTTGATCTTCACTGAAAATTGTATTTATCGGTTTTTGAGCCTGTTCGCTGCAAATCCGAGGGTACTATGTGATATCGACGCCTAGAACCAAAACAAGCTAAGTACAGCAGACACCACCAACACCACAACGTTTTCAAATGAAAGTCATACGTGAATTTTCCATATTTGCGGTTGAAGGATCAAAGGCGGGGCTCTTGGATCCATGTTCTCTGCAATACCCTCTCCCATCCCTTAAAAATTGTTACTTACGTGTTATAGCAACAACACATGAAAAGTGAAGTTAAATTAACCATAATGAAATATACCAAAATATGATCAAAATAAAATACTTTAATAGCAAAATTATGGAAACTACAACAGAGAATTATGGAAAGCAGGCCCACCAAGAACCCATTATATTAAATGCCTAACTTAACCATCTCTATGTATTAAATATTTAATTAAAGTAAAGCTGCATAGATACCGTTTATGTCGTTCAGGCTATGCTGATTATCTCTAAGTGGTAACAAAAAACCGGTTTCATTACAGATCAAGAACAAAGTGTGGTCGCTATAACACGTAAGTACCAAAGTTTATTAAAACAATTTTTTTTATTAATTTAGAAAGAGCATGGCATCCCTCGAATGGGGCGTCAGATCGAAATGAAAAGTGCACCAATGGAATTACAATGGTTGAGGGCCAGTAAAAAAGAACAATGGCCCCCATTTTGAACAACAAGAAAAATCACTTTTCTGTATGGGATGCACAAATGTCTCTTTTTTCACAGAACCAGTTCGTCGTAGAATGTTCGAGGTTTATTTCAAAGGAAGTTGCAATATCCACTGCTCATTTTAGGTAATAAAGTATATCGAGCAACAGCAGAGAACTGTTTTCCGCTGTTTAGAGCCACCAAAAATCAATATTAACACATAGTGTCAAAATGCCAGAAAACGAAAATTCTAAGATAGCCAATCGATTTTCTAGTATCGAAAACCATTATTAGGAGGTTTGGAGCCCTCAATCTTGACAAACCACAGCAAAATGGCATTTTCTGCCATTTTGCACCAAAACAACAATGCTCCAAACAAGATACCCCAACATCAGTGATTACCTGATCATTTGATCACCAATAAGTTTCATCCTTATTCCGAAAGAAACCGTCAACTGCTAACGACAAGAAAGCTGCGATGACTACCTTGTTTGTTGATCGAGCTTCAGCGGATGATGACCTCTTTAAGTAATTCGTCATTTACTGGGTTGTAGCTACTGCTGCAACCATGACAACAGAGATCGCGCCACATAAACTGGTCTTTTCTGCCATGTTTTGCCCAAAGAGAGTCAAAATGCTAGGGAGTGCAAATTCTAAGATAATCATTTCGTTTACCTGACATGGTCTAAAACCCACAACGGTAGGTTTTGCGCTCCCCGTCTCAAAAAAGGAGAAAAATCGCTTTTTCGCATGGTCAACATGCATCTTATCATTCATTTACTTTTTTCTACCAGGGCTAGCAGCTAACCGCAAGATCGCAGTGAGATGTTTAATGGCTCATTTCAAAGTTAATGCCTCCCTCTACTTGCCTCTTATAAGTTCATCTTCATAGCTTTATCTAATGTGTCATGTACGGTGCCAAAAATGGCACCATTAGTGTCCATGACTGAAAATCCTTAACTGGAGGTTTACAATTTTCCCTCTTGTTTACTACTCCTTGCAGCTCCCATAGTAAGTGAAAAATAAAGAACGAGTTTTGAAAAAGAAATACCCTCAAATGCCATATATTAACTTTCAATTTTCATGAAACAATTGGATTTCTTCAGTGCCAATTCTCAAAGATACCAGTGACGGCATTGGCCTCGGACTCTTTAGTTCTTAATTTTAAAAAACAAAAAAAAAACAAGGTTTTTCTGACAGAAGTAAAACTAGAGCAAAAAAACAGCTAGTGATACATCCCTATGTTTGTAGGATTGTAGAAAACTAGCGCTTTACTGAAAACACAAAACAATAAAGGAGTTTTTGTTACAGTAAAAGGAAACCATTAAACTTGATATTCTCCGTTGCATAGAGAGAAATGAACGGATTTCCATAGTTCATATTATGGTTTACTTATTCTTCATTTCGAGCAATCCTAAAGCATGTTTTTTTACAATCTAAAATTGGGTAAAACTCATTATTGATATTATAGTTGGTGAGACAACGATTTATTTTTATGCCTATGTTTTTAAGATAATTTTAGTAGAATGCGCCTTCTGGATTTGCTCCGGTATGTAGTATTTTCCATGTTATTTGCGTAGACATATAGGAATTTCAATGTTATTCTACAGGGCATTACACCTTTTGCCAAGGCCCCTGTACCAAACAGGTTTCTGGTAGGTATAATCTGGTTTGGTGGGTATAATCTGGTTTGATGAGTATAGTCTGGTTTGATGGGTATAGTCTGGTTTGGTTTTTCAAAGAGAGTGACTATCCCCATGCATATAGGTAAACATTTCTACAGGGCATATACACCTTTTCAAAGAGAGTGAGTATAACTTGATTGGTGATTGGGATTTGAATAAAAGGAATAGTTTTCTTTACAATTCATATTAGTAAGAGAATTGAATTCAAAGAGAATAGTTTATTTGCGAGGATATTAGTAGAGAAAAAATGAGTGGTGCATTTACATTATTGGAGATTAATGATGGAGCTGACAACAGCAGCAATGATGCACGAGTACCCAATGTAGCTGTGGAAATAACCGCTGGTTGTAGACTATGTCTTGAATGGGACACTATGTATGCTAGATACTTGATATCATTAAGCAAATTTAAGCAGGAGGAGCAGCTATGTTTTGCTGGAAAATTGAATATTCTCCATATAAAAAAACTTCGGTCAGCATTAGATGTCCTATCGAAATATATTGATGAGAACAAAATGCATTAGTGATTATTATTATTATTGTAATTATGTTCAATAAAATTGTTTCTAAATCAATGGTTTTTTTTCTTTCTATAGTAGACTAGCGTATATTTTTTAGAGTAGAAAAAAATTCTGGTTAGTCTGAAGTTGGTTGTGAGAGAGTTAGGACTCTAAAAAAAATGGAAAGATTCGAGAAAGAGCGAATCATGAGGAATCTAGTTCTTATGGAAAAACGTTTAGTTCTAGACGATGATTTTCTAGAGTTGTCTATTCAAAGGAAGATATTTTCTTGGGGAATGCTTGTAGATATAATGAAAACTGATTCTCCATCATTAGACTATTGTATGAAGCTTCTACATTGTGGTCCAAATGCATTTACACAATTTATTGATATATTTATCACGACACGGCAAAATGATATTGTGGATATGCTTTTAAACATTAGTTTAGAAATTTAGGACTTTTTTTTCACGAGAAAGATGGTGCTCAAGGATGATTTACTCCTCTCTCTCTCTATCTCAGACAATTTTTGATGTTGCTAGCTCAGTTTCATTGTGGCAGTGAGAGTGTCAACACATGACAAAATGTTCCATACATGTCCACTATGTATGTACTCACTGGGCAGCTGGTCATCATGTGAGAATTGCACAATGATTGATGAGTATGATGAAAAGTGTAGATTATGCAACCCGTGTAAATTGCATAGAGGATATGCTGTACAAATTAAAGGTTGTAATTCCTGTCTTGAAGAGGTGTGTGACTCTCATTCTAGAGGTTACCTATGCTCCAATTGTCATTCTGATAAAAGTAAGCAGTGGGAGAGTACATATCCCGGTATGATTGGAAAGAATCCTAACCGTGATTTTAGTTTATTGCTACGAGATTGGTATCGTCGTGGTTTTAGATTGTTCTGGGAGGAGGAACCAGGTCAGCGATTCAACTGTTGGAACAACAAGAGAATATGGTTTCTACGTCATTGTTGTGAAGACAATGGATGTTTTGATTATAAGCCCACTGATTTTTATTTGGCTGTGACGGAATGTGATTCGACACTTGAGGACACTGTTTATGAAATTGCTTCAAATACGCAAATTGAAACATGTGAATTCTATAGAATGAATGAGAATAGTATCATTGACTATACAAAGAGATATGACAAGAGTGAAGCCACACTCTACTGTAGAAAATGTGACCCTGACATTGCAGTACATCAGGATCAGTACACTGTGAATTCAGATAATCTACCTGCACTAGTTGTTGTCGACAAATACCTAGTAGTGGATGAAATCTAAAGAGTAGAAAAGTCGTTTTATCATCTACATAATTTTTTTTTATTAATAAACAATTTCACATACATCTTTAGAACATTTTATTCTTAGGGCACTAAAATCAATATTAAATACACTTGTAAGTATATTCTCCACTAGAAAGTCGTTCAATCGAGGTAAGTCAACGTAGATGTTGAGAAACTGCTTGTAGGTATAGCCACGACATCTGAACATGAAAAAGAGTAGTGCATGAAAGCCACATGTCTTAGTCGTTAAATCCTGTACTCTTCGTTGATTTTGAATAATGGTTTTCCCACTGCTTTCAATAAAGTTGCTGATGTATGGCGTGTAGAATCTATACAATAGGCCAAGAGGATCAAAAAATTCAATATTCCTCGCTGTTTGAAAGATGCATAGCCAATGACCGGTCTTAAAAGTCGATGGACTGCTATTAACAATGATTAGGGTATTGTTAACACTTGGAATTTTTTCAATGAAGTCCGAAGGTATGCAATAGGACTTGTACTGGGACATGTATGGATCCATACTAAATACATTGATTATTTGATTTGTGTTCATGGTGCAAGGTCTAGTAGAACACTGCCGTCGGGTGTGATTTCCCAATAGGTTTCAAATTGATTCTGTGATATTAGCGTGATACTCTCAGTCAGAGCATTGGCAAATGTACACTCTAAACGTACATTCCCTGTTCGTACTGTAATGGGATCGATTCTCAAAAAAAAATACATAAAAATTCCCCAATTAAAGTTACCCCAGTAAAGTAACATCACCCAAGAATGTGAATCCGAAAATTCAAGTAACCTACAAATCAAACAAATATCAAGCGTTCAATTTAAAATACTGCAATAAACGTAGTTAATTAAACAAAAATCTTTCCCACAGAAAATGTAATAAGTAAATCCGACTCCCCGTCTCCAAAGTATCCAATAAATATTAGCTTGACCAAATCTTATACGACAGGTGACTAACAAAGTAGTTCGAATAATAAGAGCTCGAAAATACCAAACTGTCAAGAAAGTAAGATTTACAATACAAAAAAAGTAGTCACTCGAGATGCAAAATATATTTGCTTAAGCTAATTGCATTGTTCTGGAGACTAAGTTTAAAACTGGGTATCTTAATGCAATTAAATTGTACTATCCTTTACCAATTTTCAAAGAAATAAAATATAAGTCTCTGAAAATTAAGCGACACCCTACTGGGAAAACGTTACGATATAAAACTTTGTTCGTTCGAAAAAATTCCAAAGTGATATCTTAAAAGTCACAAATTAAGCGATTCCCTGCTAGCAAAATATTGCAGTGTAGAATTTTTAGTTGTTAGAAAAATTCCAGAGTGATATCTTAAAAGTCATAAATTTTAATTAAACCCAAGTAGCCCATTGGTGCAAGCCCGTCCAATAGTAATGTAAGACAAATAGTGCAGCCAATAGGGACTGAAAAAATATACTTTTAGCAACGCCTAAACGTAACCTCCGGCAAAATCGCAGAGGATAGACAGTTAGGACTTACCAAATTTGAAGAAGTCTTCTAGGAGTTTTTGATCAGTCTTTTACCAGTCTTTTACCAACGTTTGTCAGTTAACCATGATTGTGTTGTAATGAACTTTTGAAGAAACATTTCACCAGTGTACAAACTTTGAGTTATTTCACCTCAGTTACAATTTGTTATTATAGACCTGTGTTGCTAATTTGTTGATACAACCAAGAACTCTGCGACTATTATGTAAGTAACAATAAATGCATTATTATTTTATTTTATTCTCTTGTGTTAATATTTCTCAAGCTCGTTAGTCCTTGTGGCTCCATTCGCTCCCAAGGGACACTGCAACTGTACAGTATGTTTTCGACTCAGCATGGCCGATAGTACTAGCTCCCCAATTGAACTATTAATGCAAGCTCCCAATTCTAGAAGTTCCGCATCCACTCAGGTAAGCCACTCGCGAACCGCCAGCCAAGAGTTTAACTAAATTTCCCGTTAAATTAATTAATTGGAAATTCCCTATTGGGAAACCTCAAAAGAAGATATAAGAATTAGTCGTTTTGAAACCTCCCCATTAGTATAAACTTTTCATTATATAAAAACCCCCCCATTAGAATTGGCGCGGTCGGTAGGGTTCCGCCTCCACTCTGGAAGGCCACACGCGAACCGTCCGATAAGGGCGTGATTATTTCCCCATCGAATTAATTAATTGGAATCTCCGTATTAGGAAACATCAGAAGATATAAGAACAGCCGCATCCCTAAAAGAAACCCCTCACAATTATACCCCAAAAAGAAACCCCTCCATTAGTAGTGATCTTATCTTTAAAAGAAACCCCCCTGTTAGAATTGGCGCGGCCTGTTTAAAGGAGCAAAAAACAAGGACAACAAAAAAAAGAAGATTATTGAGAAATATTACGCATAGGAAAAAGGGTGAAATCTTATAGAATTATAATTTACTTATGCATGCTTTGAAAGTGCTATTTATTGTGCATGCTTCGTAGTGCAATATTTTATTAAGAATAAGTCCCCTCAAAATAATAACAAAAATATAATTTAGACGTGCCAAATAAAAAAAAAACCAGTGCCGAATTTTAATTTATTTTGAAAAAAAAAACAAAATGTCGTTGGATCAAAACGAACAATTATTAAAGCAAAAACTCATTGCCAAAACAGTGGAAATTTCAAAATCACTTCCTTCATATAACGGTGATGCAGACGTAGACGAATTTGTTATTCAATTAAACCAATTCGTAGAAATAACCCAAACGGACTTAAAATCATTAGTAAACATGTTGTTAATGAGACTTAAGGGACAGGCATTAACATTCCTGAAACAAATAGAACAAACAATAGGGGAAGATAACAACCTCCCAATAAACTCAATTGAAAAATTGCTAAAAGCGTTCCGAGAAAGATTTGTTGAAACTAGTTCAACACACAAATTAAAGCATGGTACGGTATGTTTCGACGAAACACAAAATGTTAGGGAATACCTACACAAGGTAATCGTATCCATTGAGGCAAAATATGGAAAAGAATCGGGCCCTTTATACGATAAAATCGTACTTAATGCTTTCATGCAAGGATTAAGCCCCAAACTATACCGAATGTTAATATCAAAAAATATTCAAACATTAGAACTAGCAGTTCAGGAAGTAGAGAGAATGATTGAAATTGACTCAATTGTGGCGAACCACAATAAGTCAAGAATAAATAACGTAGAAAATTCAACTCCGGGACGATCACGAGCAATTTCCCCAAATTTCTTTCCAAGAGATAACTCACCCAAACCAAACCAAAATAGATCTCCAGCCCCTACAAGACAAAGGATGGTACGTTTTGTACCCACGAATACGACAAACAACGCACAGAAACCCCCAATTATATGCTATGCATGTAATAAACAAGGACATATTGCCAGGGAATGCCGTACTAGAAATAACTTTACACCAGCAACCCCCAATTTTAATAACCGTTTGTTCGGGAGAACAAACTTAAATGCCAATGGGTCAGGAAGCTATAGAAATAACCCCCCACGTCTCCCCTCGTACCGCAACTCGTACCAACAAGGATTTGTACACACGAATCCTTCCCAATATACGAACCCCCAAACCTATACAAATCCTTCCCCCAACCGACAAAATGATTATCGGTTCCCCAACCCAAATACGCAACAAAACATGTACCAATATAATTCACGAACAGTGTATCCAACTAAATTTAACAGGAATACAGGTAATGACAGAAGATATTTTTTCCCCACAGGAAACGAAAGAAATTTTTCACCAATACAAAATGAACAAATGCCGCGAGCCGTCGGCG
>JAQQPU010004674.1:13185-26179 GCA_029168905.1 Artemia sp. Kazakhstan ARC1039
AGGGCATATAAGATCAATGTTGACACAATTTACAGTTTATTACTTTGTTTCTTTAAAGCAGGGCACTTCATATAGAAAGGGTCGTCGTTGAGACTTCAAAAGTGGCTCATTCGATTGGAAATCGCGAGTTCTAGTGCCCGTTTTAAAAGTCGTAAGTGATTGGAGGGCAACTAGCGCCCCTCCCCTCACGCCAATCATTCCCCCAAACACATCCAATTGAAATTTTGAGATAACCATTTTGTTCAGCGTAGTTGATTTCCAGATAAAAAATGTGTTTTTGAGGAGGACACTCCCCCGCAACCCTCAGGGCAAGGGTTTTAAGTTATGCCCTGTGGGCATATAAGGTTTTTATTGAAGGCGTTGCCGCAGAAACTTCAAAACAGGCTCATTTGATTGGAAATTCAAAGGGCTAGTGGCCTTTTTAATAGTCGAAAGTGATCGGAGGTCAACTAGCCCCTCCCCACACGCCCATCATTCCCCCAAAAACATCCAATCAAAATTTTGGGATAGCCATTTTGTTCAGCATAGTTGATTCCAAAATAGAAAATGTGTTTTTGAGGAGGACACTCCCCCAGAATCCTCAGGGCAAGGGTTTTAATTTATGCCCTGGGGGCATATAAGGTTTTTATAGAAGGCGTTGTTGTAGAAACTTCAAAAAAGGCTCATTCGATTGGAAATTCAAAGGGCTAGTGCCCTTTTCAATAGTCAAAAGGGATTGGAGGGCAACTAGCCCCCCCCACGCCCATCTTTCGCCCAAACATATGCAATCAAAATTGTGACATAGCCATTTTGTTCATCGTAGTTGATTTCCATATAGAAAATGGGTTTTGAGGAGAGCACTCCCCCACAACCCTCAGGGCAAGGGTTTTAAGTTATGCCCTGGGGGTATATAAGGCTTTTATAGAAGGCATTGTCGTAAAAACTTAAAACAGGCTCATTCGATTGGAAATTCAAAGGGCTAGTGCCCGTTTTAATAGTCAATAATGATTGGAGGCAACTAGCCCCCCCCCCGTCACGCCTATCATTCCCCGCAACACGTCCAATCAAAATTTTGAGATAGGCATTTTGTCAGCGTAGCTGATTTCCAGATATAAAATATCTTTTTGAGGAGGACACTCCCCCACAACCCTCGGGGCAAGAGTTTTAAGTTATGCCCTGTGGGCATATAAGGTTTTTATAGAAGGCGTTGTCGTTGAAACTTCAAAACCGGCTCTTTCGATTCGAAGTTCAAAGGGCTAGTGCCCTTTTTAATAGTCAAAGTAAATTGAGGGCAACTAGCCCCGCCCCCACGCCTATCATTCCCTCAAACACATCCAATCAAAATTGTGAGATAGCCATTTTGTTCAGCGTAGTTGATTTCACGATACAAAATATGTTTTTGAGGAGGACACTCCCCCGCAACCCTCAGGGTAAAGGTTTTAAGTTATGCCCTCGGGGCATATAAGGTTCTTATAGAAGGTGTGGTCATAGAAACTTCAAAACAGGCTCATTGAATCGGAAAGTCAAAGGGCTACTGCCCTTTCTAAAAGTCGAAAGTGATTAGAGGGAAACTAGCCCCCCCCACGCCCATCATTCTCCCAAACACATTCAATCAAAATTTTGAGACAGCCATTTTGTTCAGCGTAGTTGATTTCCAGATAGAAAATATGTTTTTAAGGAGGACACTCCCCCAAAACCCTCAGGGCAAAGGTTTTAAGTCTTGCCCTGGGGGCATATAAGGTTTTTATACAAGGCGTTGTCGTAAAAACTTCAGAACAGGCTCATTCGATTGGGAATTCAAAGGGCTAGTGCTCTTTTTAATAGTTGAAAGTTATTGGAGGGCAACTTGCCCCCCACGCCCATCATCCCCCCAAACACATCCAATCAGAATTTTGAGATGGCCATTTTGTTCACCACAGGCTAGTTGATTTCCAGATATAAAATATGTTTTTTTAGGAGGACACTCCCCCACAACCCTCAGGGCAAGGGTTTAAAGTTATGCCCTGGGGGCATATAAGGTTTTTATAAGAAGGCGTTGTCGTAGAAACTTCAAAACAGGCTCATTCGATTGGATATTCAAAGGGCTAGTTCTCTTCTTAATACTCGAAAGTGATTGGAGGGGAAATAATTCCTCCCCCACGCCCATCATTCCCCCAAGCACATCCAATCAAAATTGTGAGATAGCCATTTTGTTCAGCGTAGTTGATTTCAAAATGGAAAATACGTTTTTGAGGAGGACACTCCCCAACAACCCTCAGGTCAAGGGTTTTAAGTTATGTCCTGGGGTATATAAGGTTTTTGTAGAAGGCGTTGTCATAGAAACTTCAAAAGGGCTCATTCGATTTGAAATTCAAAGGGCTAGTGCCTTTTTAATAGTCGAAAGTGATTAGTAATATTTTTTGTTGCTGTTGTTTTCAAGACCAGGGCACTTCGTATCGAAGGAGTTGCTGTGGGAACTTCGAAAGGGGCTCATTCGATTAAAAATAAAAAGGGCTGATGCCCTTTTTAGCAGTCGAAATGATTGCAAGGCAACTAATCCCCCTTCCACTCCCACCCTCCCATTTTCCCATTATGTTTAAGAACTAAATGTTGCCTTAAGATTAAATCAAAATGCACTGTGATAATGCTAATTCCCAATAAAGCATCTCAGCAGTATCCCAAGAACGACTGAGGGTATTATGTTCCAACTTTCGAGGCTACTTCTGCTCTTAAAATTTAACCAAATCAAAATAGTTTAAGTAAAACATATAAATGTTTTTACTTTTATAACTTTAATAAATCAAATAATTTTAACATTTTGATTACTAAATATCAGTGTATGTATATTAAACTGACAATGCACATTCATTTGTATTTTTTTAGTAAAGTGCAAATTTTATTCTGGCCTAGGGGAGGCATAGGGGTTTTGCGCCCAACTTAAGTTAATTTCTGCTCGTTTTGAGTTTGACTCGATTATTTATTTTAGTTTCTGTTCGTTTTGGGTTTCATTTATTTATAGATGCTGATTTGTGGTAGTTTCGAGCTTGGTAGATTATTTTATTTTTGCTCATTTTTTATTTAATGGAGTTCTTTACTTTTCTTTGAAAAACTTATTTTGTGGAAAAAGTTTTTTTTAATTAATCATATTAATAAAGTTGTAAGAATAAAACTCTTCTGATGATAATAAGCTAATTTTCTGGTCCCTGGAACTTGCCATTGTTTAAATGCTTCAGCTAATTCCTCTTTGGGTCTTTCAAATTCAATCACCAGTAAGCAATGAAAAATACGATGTAGTAAAACAGGATAGCTGAGCTTGACAAGGGTTTTGTTTTCTGTATTTTTCTTCTTTTTTTTTAAATTGGTGATTCCACTATTTGGGTTCTCTACAATAACATTCATGATTCTGATAGCCAATCGATTAAGACCAAAACTATTAAATGAGTGGTTTTCAACAGTGGTATCGAGACACCCTAAGCCATTTTTAATAGCAAGAAAAAGCGCCAGCTGCCAAAAAGCAACACCCCTGCCATGTGTTTCTTAGTAAATGAAGAAAATGTCAATCATCCTACTGGCTTCTATGACGGTGTCAGATGATCAATGGACCGTGGGTGATGATAGGCTAATTGTACGTGAGAGATTTGTATCCCACGAGCAGTTGATCGCCTGGTTACTTGATCACCGGAAACCGTTGAGAACAGTGGTGCGGAAATTTGCGCACTAAATTGCGGTTTTTGACTGAAATGCAATTACATGGGTTTGCTGCCAACTGACACATTCTAAAAATGCCAGTTGAGCCACCTAATTTTGTTATAAGTGTACCCATTTTGACATTTTCTAATATTTGTCTTTTCGTTCCACTGCCTTCTTAATTTTTAGCACCTATTTTAATATTTATTTCTTATTGAATTATCATTCCGCATAATTCCATTGTTATCAAATGTGTGTGTACTTTTCATCAGTGATGAAAAACAGCGCATTTATTTTTTAATGTTTGCTCTTGAAGCTCCCTTGTAATGTCAGAATTCCCTTAGAACGTCCTCAAAACGTTCAAATTCCATTAAAACGTCAAAGCGGCTTGTGATTTTGCCAAACGAATATTTATAAATGAATAGAGTTATCTTATAATCCCGTGTGGCAGCTGTACTCAAGTGAAGATATTGAATTCAATGCATTTCAGGCTGCCCTAGATTCAAACTCTGAGAGATAAAACCATTAAATTCTTCCCCAAATGGAGATATATTGATGCACCTTTTTTAAGATTGGAATATCAGACCTTTGCGCAAAGTTCGTGCTCCCCTCAAAATCTTGTGAATTTATTGTTTAGGCTATTATATCTTGTATAGTTTTAGTGAATAAATAATGGCTGATCCCTTCCTAAACAGGGGCGTAATTTCCTATCACGAAGAAGGGCATCTGCCTCCCAGACGCCGGTTTGACCTCCCCTCCTTCTCCAGATAAAATTGAGTGTCTTCAAAAATATATTTTCAGAAACAAATCAGTTTTAGATTCAAAAGGACCAAAGTGTCGTTTTTACCTATTTGAGCTTTAATTTCGACTAATTAAATACTAAAATCAACCTACAATTTTTCCTTGTTTCTTTTCAATAGCAATAGTTTCGATCTGGAGAATGAATATTTGGGAATTTTATGACTATGAAAATAGTTTTTGAATTCCCCAATTAGGAGAAATCACTGAAAACTACCGTTTTTGTCTCTTTTTAATTGTGTATAAAATATTACCTTTACCTCGAAAATCAGAAAAATGTTCACATAGGGCGCATCCATGATTTTTGCTTGGTGGAGGGGGGGGGGATCACCTTTGGCACTGCAATAGAAAGATGGTATATAACACGACCCCAAGTCAGCTGAATTTTTAAACTCAGCTGGTATACGTGACTTGGTATAAGGTCCGGCCCATAGAGTGGAGAGGGTCACCACTATGAGCAAGTAAAATTTAAACGGCATAGCTTTCTAAATATTTCCTGAGAGGGGTAGTCCTCCGGAGTAATATTGAGGGGGGAAATGTCAAAATAGGTAAAGCTGAAAAAACAGATTGTATTTGCTATTTATAATCAGCAAAGTTGCTATATTTAATTTTCAATGAAGTTATAGTAAACCTTATCTTTTTTACTAGGGTGAATACATATGCATTGCATCAAATACTATTAATGGAGTTGACAGAGTAGGTGAGAGTCAACCAGTCAATGTCAGAGTTTTGGGTAAGTCCCGACATTTATGTGTTGCTCATTCCTAATTTTTCTAATCTTTGTTTTTCTTTATCCATCTCCCTGCCAAATATATTCATTTCGCGTTTAAATTAAATTAAATAAAAAAAACAAGTTTTTTAACTGAAAGTAAGGAGCAACATTCAAACTTAAAACGAACAGAAATTATTCCGTATATGAAAAGGGCTGTATCCTCCTCAACGCCTCGCTCTTTACGCTAAAGATTTTTATTGTTTTAAAAAATAGAGGGCTGTGAGAAAGAGTCAAACTTTAGCGTAAAGAGCGAGGCGTTGGGGAGGGGACAGTCTCTTTCATAAACGGAATGATTCCTATTCGTTTTAAGTATTAATGTGGCTCTTTACTTTCAGTTGAAAAAAACTTTTTTTTATTTTGCTTTTGAACGTTTTTGAATTAATGCAGGTTTTGTTTTTGGCTCACCGTACATGAATAATTAAAACGAAATTTCCATATTCATTTTACATTTTGTTGTGGCTAAATGGCTTTTTCGACATTTTGATCGGACGATTTTGAGATAAGGGGGTGGAAGAAGGGCCTATTTGTCCTCCAATTTTATTAATTACTTAAAAAGGGCACTAGAACTTTTAAATTTATTTATGAACATTTTTATTAGTAGTAAATATACGCAACTTACGTATTAACTTCCGTAACGAACTTCAATGTTCGTATATTTTTATTACGTATATTAGGGGGTTCACCCCCTAGTCAATACCTCGCTCTTTGCGCTAAAGTTCAAATTTGTTCCAATTCTCTAAGAATGACCCCTTAATCCCAAAAGCCGTTTAATTAGAATAAATAGCTCTCATGAAAGTACTAAAAAAAAAATTAGTGTAAAGAGTGAGGTATTGACTAGGGGGCGAACCAACTCATATACGTAATAATTTCTATTCGCTTTAAGTTTTGATGTTGCTCCTTACTTTCAGCTGAAAAAAAACTTGTTTTTTATTTAATTTCTGATCGTTTTTAAATAATGCTTGGAAATCTGGCGCTTCCTTCATAGCAATGTCCCTCCCCCCCCATGAAAACTTCCTCCATAGAAAGATCCTCCCACATAACTTCCGACCCACCAACCCCCCACTACCAGAAAAATCCCCCCTGAAACGTCTGTGTACTTCCCAATAACCAACACTATATGTAAACATTGGGCAAAGCTCATAACTTGCAGCCCTTCCCCCGGGGACTGCGGGGGATCAAGTCATCCTCAAAGACATAGTTATTATGTTTGTCGACCATGCTGAACAAAATGGTCATCTCAGAATTTTGATCAGGCGACTTTGGGGAAGAAGGGGGTGGGGGAGGGGGCCAGGTTGTCCTTCAATCTTTTAGGTCACTTAAAAAGGGCACTAAAACTTTTAATTTCAATTCAAATAAGCCTTGTCACGATATTTTAGGACCACCGGGTCGATACGATCATCCCTGGGAAAAAAAAAAAATAAAAAACAAACAAATAAACACACACCAGTGATCTTTCTTCTGGCAAAAAAAAAAAAAATACAAAATTCAACATTTTTGCAGATAGGAGCTTGAAACCTCTACAGTAGGGTTCTCTGATACATTGAATCTGATGGTGTGACTTTCATTAGGATTTTATAACTTTTAGGGGATGCTTCTCCCTTTTTTCAAACATAAGGCAATTTTTTTCAGGCTCGTAACTTTTGATGGATAGGACTAAACTTAATGAAATTTATATATTTAAGGTCTGCATAAAAATCCAATTTTTTTTATGTATCTACTGGTATCAAAATTTCAATTTTTAGAGTTTCGGTTACTATTGAGCCGGGTCGCTCCTTACTTACAGTTCGTTGCCACGAACTGTTTAATAGGAGTATTCTCATTTTCTGAAATAAACAAACAGCATCAAATACAATTTAGTATTATTCAACCAATCTATATCATGAGTTCTGGGAAATTTGTGTAATTTATTTCTTCGTTATTCATTCTTCTTTCATTTAAATTCATTTCATCTTCGTTTTCAGAAACAAATCAATGAAATTAATTCACATGCTTGCAGACACTGATTTTATAGTATCTGTACATGATGTCTGAAACTGATGAACCAAGAACAATTAAATTTAATATGTAAACATAAGGTCAATAACTAAAAGTACAATATATGACATTCCAACATGACATTCAATATAGGTCAACATTAATTTGATGAAAAGGAGACTCTGAATTCAAAGACTCTGAATGTCTCTGAATTTGAATAAAATTTATCCGACATTGCAGCTTTTGTTCAGCTATTTTAACTATGATTTTACTATTTGGAGCCAAGAATGACAGCTCTAGAGTTCCATGTTCGGTGATATTTCTTGGAATTCTCAGTGATGATCCTAGCAACCTTGGCTCACACTTGTGCAATCTCAGGCATAAGATTTTTGGCCTCTGTGACATTTCCTAATTTCTTGTTGACCTGTTTTATTTCCTTCTCTCTCTCTTATTGATATCATGGCTTCATATCTGTTATTCTTGGCTCTTAATATTCGAATCGGGGGTCCACAAAAAAGGAAGTGAAAAAATATGAAGAACAAAATCGGCAATCGCAGTTGCATTTCGTTTAAAAATTATATTCTGTGTATTTTCAGCAAAACCGTTCAAGGAGGGGGGGAGCAAGCTGCCCCGGGTGCCGGTGCAGGGGGAGGGGGTGCCGTGGCTGCCCAATTTGACTGTTTTCATTGCATTTGGGGCTTTTCAGCTTGCATAAATATAAAGCAGCACAATGAAAATGTAACCTAACATATAGCTAGTCACAAATAGTGACGGCAGTAGGGAATGGATCCTGGGCGTCATGCCCCCTTAATTCTAAGAAATCTGTAAGATCATAGTTGATGCGTCGTTTTGTTGGATTTTTTTCGTCGCCGCTTGTGGGGTACTAGAATTTCACAAAGAGATGCTTAATTACTCATTTGAAAGGGAATTGATATGATTGGTGCCTTCTGTAAGTAACAAGGGAAGGTAATATTTAAGTGGCATCGCTTCCTGATTCCCCGTGGCTGGTTCTATACTATGTTCCAGCTAAGAAAAGGTGTTTTCCTGGGTGTTATATATATCTTATCAAAAGATGCGCGTTCATGTAAGAGGTTACAGTATTAGTCTTAAATTGTGTTACCTTGCATTTTGAACTTGAATAAAAAGAATTATTTACCCTACTCTATAAACTGGGTTAATTGTTCTGTAGAATAAATCGAATTACTGCTGATACCTTATCATGCAGGAATTACTGGGCAAACGCTTTTTGAATGTCTTAAAAGAGATGCTGCATAGATGAGAATCATGATGTAAAAAAATGGTTGCACTCTCGGACGCAACCCAGTAAAGAATGAACGCTAGCCCTTAGTAACCAAAAATTTAAAACCCATTTAAAAAAAAATATAAAGTGAGAAAGAATCGCCATTAAACGGGGTTCATGAAAAGAACCAATTGGAGAAAAAGAGAATGAATAACATCATAGAAGTTGCTGAAGAATATTAAATTTACTTATGAGAATACTCTTAAATAGATACACAAAGGATAAACTATAGAAACTTGATAGCTCGATCATAAGCATAAACTGATTAACTTATTTTCTATAATTCCACCTCAAGTAAAAATCAAAGAGGTGAATTTTGAGCCTTTTAGCAATAGACGATGTGCCTTCTGCTTATTTTTAATTCTGACTGAAAAAAATGACTGATTGAAAAAAATATAAAGTTCTTCTGTTATTTTATAGTCAACAGTGGTGGGATTAAAAGAATGTGTGATTTTTTATCATGAACTTGATTTGTGGTGTCTATTGTGAGTTATTTCAGGAAAATATATTTTAAGAAAGATAAGGGGTTTCACTAGTAAAATTTATATCTTTAACCCCATATGAGTCCACGAGCCTACCAAAAATTAGCCCTGAGGAGGGCAAAGGTTTACTTTACTATTTCGGTCAGAAAAACGTTATAGTTCTTCAAACATAAAAACATATTATTCTTTTGCTTACCGTTGGTGTTTAAAGAAGGGAATGCTCCTTTATTTTTGATACTGATGCTTGGCTGCTCTTTTCAAATAAAACATAGATGCCATTTAAATAAAGAACAATACCTTTAGCCATTTAGTGCCCTAATTACTCGATTGTCTTTTTTTTGTGCTAATGTCTAAACATTGGAAACTTTACCAGAATTTATTTTCTAAGCTAGATAGGGCTGTCTCGTTACTAAGACTAGTAATACATAATCCAGCTTGTTTGCAACTGGGAGGTAAAGTACTAAGAAATGGTTTTTAAGAGATACTCTGGTCTCTCAAATGGTTATCATCATAGCTATTATTGCCCTAGCTTAAAGGTCTTTTTCTTTCTACAAATGTCTCTTGGAGAACCCGCAAACCGGAATTAGAGATGGATAGAAATAATTCAAAAATACGGAAATAGAATATCCTTGTGATGAAATTTAAAACCATGCATTCCGAATGATTCTACATTATTGTTTTTATGTCATGGGTGGTCAAACTTAGGGAATGTAAATGCCACCCAAGGTACAATTAAGATGTTTAAGGGCTAAATAAACTGAAGTAATTTTTGTATCAGCTTTTTGTGTTGACCCTTATGATAACCACCCCCCCCCCCCCACATATTTGCTGCATATATGAAAAAAAATACATTTTAAACGTTTTCTGTTTTTTAACTTTGATAAATTCAAAATTATTAACATGTTTAGGAATGAATGTCGGTATATTTATTAAACTGTCAATCCCGTTTCCTTGTTGTTCTTTTCTTTCAGAAATCTTGGTTATGATGGTACCTTTTTTTCTTCTTATATGTTGTGAAAAATTTAAAATAAATAACTCTAAATAAAGATTGTTTTCAGTAACTTGCAAATTATTTTCTGGTCTTTAGAAGGCACAGGGGACGTTAATCCTTCTCTTGTTTGTGCCAGCTTTTGTTGGTTTTTGTTGGTTTTGTTTGGCTTGGCTATGAATGTCAGTATATTTATTAAACTGTAAATCCACATTCTTTTGTTGTCCTTTTCTTTCAGAAATCCTGGTTATGTTGCTACCTTTTTTTCTTTTTTTATATTATGAAAAATTAAAATAAATAATTCTAAATAAAGATTGTTTTCAGTAAAGTGCAAATTATGTTCTGGTCTTTGGAAGGCAGAGGGGACGTTAGTCCTACTCTTGCTTGTGGTAGTTCCTGTTTGTTTTAAATTTAGCTTGGCTATTTAATGTAATTAATTAAAAAAAATACTTTATGAAAAAGAAGATTTTTAAAGAAAAGGAAAGACTATATTAAACTTTAGATCGGAAGAAATAGAAACCTACAATAACTCAAACTCAAAATGACCAAAAATTACTATTAAAGAATAAATAAAACCCAGAACGAACGGAAATTATGTAAACAATCATAGCAAACAAACATGAATAGGTACTAATAAAAATGAATAGATAAATCTTAAAACGAGTGAAATTTAAATCGAATAAGCAAATGGAGCTTGAAACACACAAAAATGAGTTTGGATTTTGCCTCCTTTTCTCACTGTAAAAGTCTAAAACTTATTGCGTTATTGGCGCTTTACTGAAAACCATATGTGTCTTGAAAAGTCTTATAAAGTAAAAATAAAATTTAATAGAATGTTTGGTATATAATTCTATTAATTGTTGAAAGATCATAAGTTCAAAATTTTATTTTACTATAATTCATTATCATTTTCAATTTCCGTAATAACTGGAAAAACAAAACATTTGTAATATAACTTGTTTCCAGTGAAGCACCAATAACACATAAGCTTTAGACTTTTACAGTTAGGGAAGGGGGCAATATACAAACTCTTGCTTGTAGTGAAGCTATATTTGTCTTGAACAGTCTTGGAAAGAACTAACACAATTAAACTGAACATTTCATACATAATGATATTAACTGCTGAAAGCTCATTAGTTCAAAATTTTATTTTACTGCAATTTTCATGTTTGTTTTCAATGTTGTAATCATAGGCAGCGCGCTAGCGCTGCCTAAGTAAATAACGATGTGAGCACAATGTGTTTTTTTTTTTCCTCCATACCCGGGCACTTCGTATCGAAGGAGATGTCGCAGAAACTTCGAAAAGGGCTCATTCGATTGGAAATTGGAGTGGCTAGAGCCCTTTTTAATAGTCGAAAGTGATTGGAGGGCAACTAGCCCACCCCCCCCCCCCATCCCCATGCCCATCATTCCCCCAAACACATCCAATCAAAATTTTGAGATAGCCATTTTGTTCAGCCTAGTTGATTTCCAGATAGAAAATATGTTTTAGAGGAGGACACTCCCCCAAAACCCTCGGGGCAAGGGTTTTCAGTTATGCCCTGAGGGCATATAAGAACGATGTTGGCACAATCTTCTATTTGTTATTTTTTTCCTTTAGAGCAAGGCACTTCATACGGAAGGGGTCGTCGTAGAAACTTCAAAAGGGGCTCATTCGATTGGAAATTAAGACTTCTAGTGCCTTTTTAATAGTCAAAAGGGATTGGAGGGCAACTAGCCCCCCCCCCACGCCCATAATTCCCCTAAACACATTCAATCAAAATTTTGAGATTTTAAGTTATGCCCTGGGGGCATATAAGGTTTTATAGAAGGTGTTGTCGTAGAAACTTCAAAAAAAGGCTGGTTCGATTGGCTGGTTAGTTGAAGGCTGATTCAACAAACCCACCTCTCACGCCCACCTTTTCCCCAAACACATCTAATCAAAACTTTGAGATAACCATTTTATTCAGCGTAGTTTTAAGTTCTGGAAGTTAGGTCTTCGAGGATGACAACCACTCGAAAGTGAGTGGGGAGTAATTAACCCCCCTTTTAAGCCCACCATTTCCCCAAAAACATTCAATCAAAGTTTAGAGATAGCCATTTTGTTCAACGTAGTTTAAAGCTCTAGAAATTATGTATTTAAGGATGACAAACCCCCCAGAGCCCCAAAGGCAAAGGTTGTAAGTTCTGCCCTGGGGGCATATAATGTTTTTATAGATAGAGTTGTCGTAAAACTTCAAAAGGGGCTCATTTAATTTGAAATTGAGAGAGTTTGTGCCCTTTGCAATATTCGAAAGTGATTGGAGAGTAACTAAACCCCCTCTCACGCCCACCTTTCCTCCAAGCACATCAATCAAAATTTTCAGATAGCCATTTGGTTCAACGTAGTAGAAAGTTCTGGAAATTAGGTCTTTGAGAATGAACCCCCCCCCCAGCACTCAGGGCAAGGGTTGTAAGTTGTGTCTTGGGGGCATATAAGATTTTTATTGAAATTTTTTTGTAGAAACTTCAAAAGGGCTCATTTGATTGGAAATTGAAAGGGCTAGGGCCATTTTTAATAGTTGAAAGTGATTGGAGAGCGACTACCGCCCCTCTCGCGCCCACCATTTCCCCAACACACATCCAATCAAAATTTTGAGATAGCCATGTTGTTTAACTTAGTTGAAAGTTCTGGAAATTTGGTCTTAGAGGATGACAACCACCCTAACAGACCTTAGTGTAAGGGTTGTAATTTATGCCCTGGTGGCATATAAAGTATTTATAGAAAGCGTTGTCGTTTCCAAAAGGGCTCATTCGATTGGAAATTGAAAGGCCTATTGCCCTTTTTAATAGTCGAAAGTAATTGGAAGGCTTGAAATTTTCATAGGCAGCGCTCTAGCGCTGCCTAAGTAAAGAACGATGTGGCCACAATGTGTTTTTTTCTCCATACCCGGGCACATCGTATCGAAGGAGTTGTCGTAGAAACTTCGAAAAGGGCTTATTCGATTGGAAATTGGAATGGCCAGTGCCCTTTTTGACAGTCGAAAGTGATTGGAGGGCAACTGGGGGGGGGGGGG
>JAQQPU010004674.1:26279-45509 GCA_029168905.1 Artemia sp. Kazakhstan ARC1039
CCCCCCCCCCCCACGCCCATCATTCCCCCAAACATATCCAATCCAAATTTTGAGATAGCCATTTTGTTAAGTGTAGTTGATTTCCATATAGAAAATATGCTTTTGAGAAGGACAATCCCCCGAAACCCTCAGGGCAAGGGTTTTAAATTATGCCCTTTGGGTATATAAGGTTTTATAGAAGGCGTTGTCGTAGAACTTCAAAAAAGGCTCATTCGATTGAAAAATCAAAGGCTTAGTGCCCTTTTTAATAGTCGAAAGTGATTGGAGGGCAACTAGCCCCCCCCCCCCCAATCCCATCATTCCCCCAAACACATCCAATCAAAATTTTGAGTTAGCCATTTTGCTCAGCGTAGTTGATTTCCAGATAGAAAATATGGTTTTGAGGAGGATACTCCCCCACAGCCCTCAGGGCAAGGGTTTTAAGTTATGTCCTGGGGGCATATAAGGTTTTTATAGAAGGCATTGTGTTAGAAACTTCAAAAAAGCTCATTAGATTGGAGATTCAAAGGGTTAGTACTCTTTTTGATAGTCGAAAGTGATTGAAGGGCAACTAGCCCCTCCCCCTCCCACGCCCATCGTTCCCCCAAATACATACAATAAAAATTTTGAGATAGCCATTTTGTTCAGGTTAGTTGATTTCCAGATTAAAAATACGTTTTTGAGGAGGACACTCCCCCACAACCCTCAGGGCAAGGGTAATAAGTCATACTCTGGGGGCATATAAGGTTTTTTATTGAAATTTTTGTCATAGAAACTTGAAAAAGGACTAATTCGATTTGAAATTCAAAGGGCTAGTACCCTTTTTAATAGTCGAAAGTCGTTAGTGATATTTTTTGTTGTTATTTAGACCAGGGCACTTTGTATCGAAGGAGTTGTCGTGGGAACTTCGAAAGGGACTCATTCGATTGAAAATAGAAACGGCTGATGCCCTTTTTAATAGTCGAAAGTGATTGAAGGGCAACTAATCCCCCTTCCACTCCCACCCTCCCACTTGCCCATTATGTTTAAAAACTAAATGTTGCCTTAAGATTAAATCAAAATGCACTGTGATATTGCTAATTCCAAATAAGGCATCTCAGCAGTATCCCAAGAACGATTGAGGGTATTATGTTCAAAATTTTCGGGGCTACTTCTGCTCTTAAAATTTAACCAAATCAAAATAGCATAAGTGTATCCAGGCTATCAAAGAAAGTAAACAGATTTTTTGCGAATGGTATCAAGTTGTCCATTTCAGGTCAACTAGAGGAGGTATTAAACTAAATTAAACAGTACTATTTGTGTCCAGATTCTTAAAAGGGTGTATGTTGTTAAAAATTGCTGAAAAATTTTCTCCAGCATACAAATAGAAGGCCAAACTATAAAGTCTTAAACAACTAAAAGATTTGAAGTGTTATTTTCTTTTTCCATGAAAAGACTATGTCAATATAAAACGAACAGAAATTCATTAGAAAAAACTTTTTACACAAAATAAGTTTTTCAAAGAAAAGTAAAGAACTTCATTAAACAAAAAATGAGCAAAAACAAAATCAAATAATCTAACAAGAGTGAAACTACCAGAAATCAGCATCGATAAATAAATAAAACCCAAAACGAACAGAAATTACAATAAATAACCGATTCAAACTCAAAACGAGCAGAAATTAATGTAAGTTGGGGGCAAAACCCTATGCCTTCCCAAGGCCAGAACAAAATTTGCACTTTACTGAAAAAATTCAAATGAATCTGCATTGTCAGTTTAATATACATATACTGATATTTAGTAATTAAAGTGTTAATAGTATTTGATTTATTAAATTTATGAAAGTAAAAACATTTATATTTTTTTCATTAAAGTACAAATTTTGTTCTGGCCTATGCAAGACATAGGGGTTTTGCGCCCGACTTAGGTTAATTTCTGCTCCTTTTGAGTTTGATTCGGTTATTTATTGTAATTTCTCTTCGTTTTGGGTTTCATTTATTTATCGATGCTGATTTGTGGTAGTTTCACTCTTGGTGGATTATTGATTTTATTTTTGCTCATTTTTTGTTTAATGGAGTTCTTTACTTTTATTCGAAAAACTTATTTTGTGGAAAAGTTTTTTTTTAATTAGTTATAGTAAAGATCGAAGTGGATATAATGTATTATTTTATGTTGTTGTTATTGTTTAGACCAGGGCACTTCGTATCGAAGGAGTTGTCGTGGGAACTTCGAAAAGGGCTCATTCGATTGAAAATAGAAAATGCTAATGCCCTTTGGCTGATGTCAAAAGCGATTTGAGGGAAACTAATCCCCCTCCCACGCCCACCCTCCTACGCCAACCCTCCCATTTCCGCTCTAAAAATTTAACCAAATCAAAATAGCGTAAGTGTAACCAAGCTATCAAAGAAAGTTAACAGATTTTTTTGCGAATGGTATCAAGTTTTCCATTTAAGGTCAACTAGAGGAGGTATGAAACGAAACTAAACAGTACTATTTGTGTCCAGATTTTTAAAAGGGTGTATGTTGTTAAAAATTGCTGAAAATTTTTCTTCAGCTTACAAATAGAAGGCCAAACTATAAAGTCTTAAAATACGAAAAGATTTAAAGTATTATTTTCTTTTTCCCTGAAAAGACTATGTCAATATAAAACGAACAGAAATTCATTAAAAAAAACTTTTTCCATAAAATAAGTTTTTCAGAGAAGAGTAAAGAACTCCATTAAACAAAAAATTAGCAAAAATAAAATAAAATAATCTAACAAGCGTGAAACTATCACAAATCAGCATCGGTAAATAAATGAAACCCAAAACGAACAAAAATTACAATAAATAACCGATTCAAGCTCAAAACGAGCAGAAATTAACATAAGTTGGGCGCAAACCCCTATGCCTTCCCAAGGCCAGAACAAAATTTGCACTTTACTGAAAAAATACAAATGAATGTTCATTGTCAGTTTAATATACATATACTGATATTTAATAATCAAAATGTTAATATTGTTTGATTTATTAAAGTTATAAAAGTAAAAACATTTATACTATTTCAGTAAAGTGCAAATTTTCTTCTAGCCTTGGGAAGGCATAGGGGTTTTGCGCCCGACTTATCTTAATTTCCGCTTGTTTTGAGTTTGACTCGGTTAATTATTGTAATTTCTGTTCGTTTTGGGTTTAATTTATTTATCGATGCTGATTTGTGGTAGTTTCACGCTTGGTAGATTATTTGATTTTATTATTGCTCATTTTTTGTTTAATGGAGTTATTTACTTTTCCTTGAAAAACTTGTTTTGCGGAAAAAAATTTTAAATTAATAAGTATAAAAAGAAAGTACTTGTAATATAATTCGTTTTCAGTAAAGAGCCAATGACGCAGTCGGTCTTAGACTTTTACAGTGAGAGAAAAGGCAAAACACGAACCCTTGTTTGTAGTGATTTTTGTTTGTCCAAGCTTAATTTGCATATTCAATTTAAGTTTTGGTCGTTTTAAGGTTTATTTATTCATTTATATTAGTAACTATTGTATGCTTGTTTGCTATGATTGTTTATTTAATTTATCTCCGTTTGGGTTTCATTTATACTTCAATAGCAGAATATTTGTGTTCGTTTTAAGCTTGAGTTGCATATTCAATTTAGTCTTTACTCGTTTGAAAGTTTATTTATTCATTTATATTAGTACCTGTTGCATATTTTTTGCTATGATTGTTAAGATAATTTTTGTTCGTTTTGGATTTCGTCTATTCTTTAAAAGTGATTTCTGGTCGTTTTGAGTTTGAGTTATTATAGGTTTCCATTTCTTCAAATATTAAGTTTAATATGGCCTTTACTTGTGTTTAAAAACTTCTTTTTCGGAAAGTTTTTTTTTAATTATTTTCTGTTCGTTTTTTATTGCCAAAGTTACAAGTTTTGCAAAATTTTCTATTTCAAAATAATTTTTATTTCCAAATAAAACCTTGTATGCCCCCGTGGCTTAACATTAAGCACTTGCCCCGGGCTATGGGGGTTTGTTTTTGGCCCTGGGGTTTAGTTATTTGATGTTTGAACTATTTTCAATAAAAAAACTATCTTTTATCCGATGGGATTGGGGGAAAAGAGCATGGGGGGGGGGCAATCTCTTTTGACTCTTAAAAAATGAACTAAAACTTTCACTTTCCAATCAAATGGGCCCTCTCTGAAATCCTTACGAGCGTCCCTTCTACAAGAACGATATATACCCCAAAGGCATAACTTAACAATGCCTGCCTCCGGGACCTGGGGGGTTGCGTCGACTCCGGAGTTTTTGTCATCTGATTTCATCTGAATATTAAGGCTCTAACGTTTATCAGCCAAAGGGTGCACCTCTTGCACATGACCCAACAAAATACCACCATACCCCACCGGTGGGACCTATGTCCCACGTTGGGGATCACAGGACTACGGTTATTGTCAGGGAAGTTAGGGGTGGAAGAGATGACTCTGAATAGAAACCAACATTTGACATCTTTTTCAGAGATTTAAACAGGGGAGGGATTCGTGACTGTATCTCCCCAAAAAATTCCAAATTTAAATTTTGATTCCCAGTTACTTTCCTATGCTTTCCGTGAATTTATCTTGTAATTGTATTTTTACAATTTCATTTTTTTCCCACCAAGAAAACATTCTTCTCCCCCAAAACTAACTCTTATGTAGGTTCCAAGCTTCTGTGCTAACTTCTTAACTTATTTTTACTTCATCTTTCATTTAGTTTAACCATACAATCTTTATTTGTTGAAGATTTTTTTTTTTTAATTCTTATCTCTGGAGGATGTGGGTACTCTTCTGGAGATCTTGGCACAAATATCATTCATAGATAATTATATAAAAAAGAACTTTTTTTTCAACTAAAAGCAAGGACTAACGTTGAAATTTAGAACGAACAGAAATTATTCCATATTTGAGGGGGGCTGCCTCCTCCATACCTCGTTCTTTAACCTTAAGCTCGTCCTTGAAGAATTAGTACAAAAAGTCAAACTTTAGTGTAAAGAGCGAGATATTGAGGAGGGGGCAGCCCCTCTCAAATACAGAAAATTTTCTGTTCATTTTAAGTTTCAATGTTGCTCCTTACTTTCATTTGGAAAAACTCTTTTTTTGTTTAAGTTGTAATGGTTTTTCAAATAATTCCAGGAAATCCACTCCCTCCCCCTTCCACCCCGTGTAAAATTTCTCCTGGAAAGCTCTCTTGGAAATCTTCCTTCCCAAAGAAAACTCGCCCCATGGAAAATCCCCCCTCAAAAAATTCCTTTCCCTCAGTACTTACAGCCCTTTCTCAAGTGACTATGGGGAATGATGTCGTCCCCAAAGGTATAGTTATTGGACCTTTAAACCATGCTGAATGAAATTAATATCTCAAAATTTTGAACGGATGACTTTGAGGGAAAAAGGGGCATGGAAGTGGGCTAGCTGCCCTTTAATATTTTTGACTACTTAAAACGGGCACTGAAACTTTTGATTTCCGATCGAATGAGCCTTCTCCCGATCTTCTAGAGTCACTGGTTCAACACGATCAGCTCTGGAAAAAAAAAGAAACCAACAACAACAAAAAAACACGCATCCATGATCTTTCTTCTGGGCAAAGATGCAAAATTCCACATTTTTGTGCATAGGAGCTTGATACCTCTACATTATGGTTCCGTGATACGCTGAATCCGATGGTGTGATTTTCATTAAGATCGTTTGAATTTTTGGAGGTATTTCCCTCTTTTTGGAAAATTGGGCAACTCATGCTCGTAAATTTTGATAGATTACAATAAGCTAAATGAACTTCATATACTTGGAATCAGCAGGAAGTTGTAAATTTTTGATTTATCAACTGTTACCAAAACTGTTATCAAACTGTTATAGAGTCTCGGTTATTGAGCCGCTGTTATTGAGCAAACTGTTATTGAGCCGCTTCACTCCTCACTTGGAGTTCGTGATCAAGAACTGTTTGATAAACTTAGAGATTTCATTGCTTGGATATTTGTTTTGTTCTGAAGACCTTTATTAAGGAGTTGTTTTGATTAAGTTAATATTGTTTAAAGTATTTGTGTTTAATTTTCTTGATAAATGTCTTTCACATAGGTATCTGTAGAAACTAACTGAGATCGGTTTTGCGAAAGGTGGTGTCTAGCCCCTTGGCGCCCCTCTAAAATGGGCAGGGGTTAGAAGCATCTCACGACGGATTTTAGTTGTGCTGAAAATATACAGCTGTTTTGCTGCAAGAAATCCAATTACTTTTCAAGTGTTTATTAGATTAAATGTAAATTAAGTTCCTATATCTGATCCAAATTAATTTATATTTGTTATAAAAAGTATTTTTTGTTTTCATTCCAAATTTTGTAACAAAATCACTATGATGATGACATATTTTGGAATTTTGTAACTCATTGTTGTTAGTCCTGTTTTCTCAAATGGTTTTATTGCGTTAAATATCATTTGATTAATATAGAGTCTATCAAGGCCGTATCCAGGGGGGGGTACCCGTTTTGACCCCCCCCCCCCGAAATTTTTGACCGAGTCGAAAATTAGTCGAAAATTAGTTAAACTTAGTAAAAACAGTAAAATTAGTCGAAAACCGAGTCAAAAATTAGTAACCCCCCCCCCGAACAAAAATCCTGGATCCGTTCTTGGAGTCAATCACGTTCTTTTTTCTTCAAAGGCAAAATCATTAGTGAGTCATTAGTAATTTTAAAGAGCCAAATCCTTAGTGAGTTTTTTTTTATCTTGTTTCTGGTTCGGAACCCCTAGTCAGGTATTTTTTTTCTTTTAAAGGTGAAAAAATTGGCGTTTTTTTATTAGTGATTTGAAAGGACAAAATCACTAGTGAGTTTTTGTGTCTATTTTATTAGTCAGTATATGTTCTGAGTCATTTTTTCTTTTCTTTTTTGTATCTAGTTAGCTAGGGGTTTAGTTGGTTAAGCCAATAACGATCGACCTGGCACAAAACTAATTGGATGACTTTCTTCAAAAGTTAATCGCAGGAATGATGACGAGTAAGCTAATCTACATATATCATTTGCCTTGGCACTTTGTATGTGTGGGGGAATGTTATGGTGAATAGAACACATTTGAAGAATCGTTTGCGTCGATCATAATATTAACACCTTCGTGTAAAATACCGCTGACTTGGTGCATACCTTGTCATTGTCGGCGTGATAGATTATCTCAACTGGTATATTGATAGCGGGGTATAATGAATTCTAAGTAGGGAGTAGTTACAAGTATGAATTGGTCTGTTGATAAGTATTGAACGTGATTTTCTTTCATCACTTGCTAAATCAGCAAGTCATGTTTATGTTAACAAACACAAACTGTGATAGAGCTGATTTCAAGGAAGACTGAATCAGATTTGGCATTCCCTTTACCTTTGATCCTTGACTTCTTATGCGTTCTCATTCCCTCTCATCTCTCCACCTATATCCTCCTTCATCTCTCCTCTCTTTTGATTTCCATTATGAATGAATATGGAATTATAGGACATAAAAAAAAAACTTTCAACTTCGTCTGTTTAGATCGGAGCTTAGCAGATTGATCGGAGATGGAAGATCAGATATCTTTTGCGAGATAAGGATATGAAAGTGGTTACTTCGAAGGAGGTGTAGTCTTTAAGGTCTCGTCTTTAAGAACTACGAGCAAGAATTGTTTATCTTTAAACAGATATAGGTGTTGAGAGGTCATTGGATAGTTAGAGTATATGTATGAAACAATTTTTAACCAAGGAATGGCTGAAATTCCTTAAAATTCTGTAAAATACTGTAAACAAAATAAAAAAATACTTAAAAGAACGCTTTTATATCTAAATGAAGTAAAAAAAAACATGTTTTGTGCTGTAAGAATTTCAGTTTTTCTCGGTAGCAAAAAAAATCACTCGTTTTAAAATAATTAAAATTTTTTGAAAGAAGAATTTTACGAAAAAGAAGATGTTTCTTATAGTTTCGGTTTCAATAGAAACCGAAATTATAAATAACGGAATTTTGATACCAATAATTATATAAAAAAGAATTGAGTTTTTATGCTGATTTCAAATATATAAGTTTTGTCTTACCCATGAAGGGTTACGAGCCTAAAAAAATTTGCCTGATTTTCAAATAAAGGGGTAAACACCCCCTAAAAGTCATAGAATCTGAATGAAACTCACACGATTAGATTCAGCGTATAAGAGAACCCTACTGTAGAGGTTTTAAGCTCCTATCTGCAAAAATGTGGAATTTGTATTTTTTACCAGATGAAAGATCGCGGATGCGTGTTTATTTGTTTTTTTTTTTTCCAGGGGTGATTTTATCGATCCAGTGGACCTAGAACATGGAGAAAGGGCTCATTCTCACGGAAATTATAAGTTCTAGTGCAGTTTTGAGTGACCAAAATAATTGGAGGGTAACTACGTCTCATCCCACGCCACTTTTTTTTCAAAATCATCCGATCAAAATTTTGAAATAGGTATTTAATTCAGCATAGTTGAGAAGCCCAGTAACTATGTCCTTGGAGATCACGTGACCCCCCACAGCCCCTGGTAAAATGTCTAAGTTATAAAATTTACCAGTTGTTTACGTAAATTATTAGTCATTGTGAAGTATGCTTGCATTTTTCAGGTGGGGAGGAGAGGACGAATTTTCTCGTGGGGGGATTTTGCACGGGAAGAATTTACCAAGATGGAAGTTTCCAGGGGGTGATCTTTTCAGGGGAAATTTTATACTGGTGGATTCGCCAGAATTCTTATAGGAAATGTCTTGATGCGTCTTGCTTTCTCTTTACCGACTCAATTTTACAAATGGACATGTTAAGGGTAATTGTCTAGGGTAAATTTTCAACAGGACTGAATTGTCGAGAGGATATTTCCATGGGGAGGGCATTTTTCTGCCATATTTCCTGGCGTATTTAAAAAAAAATCAGAAATTAAATAAAAAAACAAGTTTTTTCAGCTCAAAGTAAGGAGCAACATTAAAACTTAAAACGAATAGAAATTATTGCGTATATGGGGGGTTTTCCCCCTCCTCAATGCCTTGCCCTTTAAGCTAAAGTTTAAATTTTGTCATGTTTCGACTTCTCAAAGACAAGGGTCGTCTATTTGGAAGAATGAGTAACTTCGGTACTTATGTAGAAAGCGGTAAGTAGGCTAAGCGATAATTGTATTGCGAACAGATAGGATAAAACCCCATTAGGTTTACCCGGATAGTGATTGAACAAAGACTTGATATGAAAATGAAGATTTAGGAGTTTTGGGGGGGGGGGTTTAGGGGGACTAAAAGGTACCTAGATTAGGTAAGGTTAGGTATTTAATATATGCTTTGCTTTACCCCCACCCCCCTAGTGTGCAAATATATACCCCAAATTTGTTTCTGAACTATTATATTTTCATCCTATTTCATTTTATTTCATTAGCATTAATGAAGCTTCAGTTCTTACGTACTTACCGCTTTCTACATAAGTACCGTACCATTTAAAAAAAGTCGGAAAACTGTAGCATCAAGAGTGAGGTATTGAGGAGGGGAAACCCCCCTCGTATACGTAATAATTTCTGTTCGTTTTAAGTTTTAATGTTGCTCCTTACTTTGAGCTGAAAAAACTTGTTTTTTTTTTGTTTTTTTAATTTTCCTAATGAAAGACATAGTAGCAGCCACATTTGTGTTTACATTAACGAATTCTGTTAAAATACCAAGGACAATGAAAGTGAAATATGATTGTTTAAGTCAGTTACGTGGATTATTACACAACGCTAATTATCCTTAAAAAAGAAAAAAGAATTTTAAATAAAAAGACCTTCTTAACCAGTTCTGCAGTTTTAAGTATTAGCGGGTACCAAACAAAAAAGAGAAAGAAACTTGAGTAAAAAATCAGTAAATTTTTTTAAATATGTGGTACAATCAGATTAAGAAGGTGTAACTTAACTTTGAACGTGTAATCATCTTTGGGAATCAACATATTGTTTATCTTGGAATTTTTACAGATGGGAAACGGGGTCAAAATTGACTGTATAGTTTTATTCATTAGTCCCACGGTTCAATGTGGCAACACTGACTAAAATATGGTAATGCATCAAAAACTTCATAGTTTTGAAACAACCAAAAGAAAATATTCAAAAATCTTGGTTTTCAGGCATGAATTGACATAAGAAGAATCTGAGGGGTTGAAAGCATTTTTATTTTAATCTTACTGGTGCTTTAAACCGTCTCGTGTGTTTATGCTCAATTCATTCGACCAGTATTTGTCGCTGAAAATCCTACAAATATCTAATAAATATGCATAAGTTAAATTATTGGATTTCTACAGGTCCACCAAAGGCACTCAACTTAGTAGCAAGTCAAACAGTTTTAGTGGAGAGAGGACAAGATGCGACATTATTTGGTGCTTTTTGTTCAGATCCGATTCCACAAACTACAATGTGGGAAATAAATGAGGCCGAAACCCTCGAAGCTGGGACTGGTAAAGGTCGATTTGTAGCGGAGCCTTTAAGCACAGTAAGTATATCTGATAGGCTATTATAGAGCTATCTGGAAAAATTATTTAAGGTTAGTAAGCTCACTGTAAGGGCTCCAGGAGAGGGCTATTGTCTAAAAGCAAATATTGGTACTTATTTAGTAGCCGATAAACACGCGAGAACCGCATATAGAATGTTAAAGATCCTAATGAAAAACGGATTTTAGCTGCATACTGAGGCATTGCTCACTCTGTGAAAAATATTTAAACGTTAGTTTTTTGGTGTTAAAGGGGCAAAAAAGGTACCTTGGTTAGGTCATTTTAGGTTAGGTTATGTATTTAATATATGCTATGCTTCCTCCCCCTAATTTGCAAATATATATCCCAAATTTGTTCATAAACTATTATATGTTCGTCCTATTTTGTTTTATTTCACTAGCATTAACGAAACTTCACTTCTCGCGTGTTTATCGGCTACTGAATAAGTACCAAAATATTTTGCTAGAACAGCGTTTTATTACTCAAAAAAAATTCTTCATTTTTGTACATTTTTGATCTGCTAGGTAAAGGAAGGGTTTATAGCTTCATTTCGTTTCTTTTGTTCTCTGTTGTACAGCCATAAATGAAATAATTCTGTTCTAGACGGGATTTGTTCTAATACTGATTTTTATTATTTCTAATTTTGGGATATTAGAAAAGAGTGAAGCTTTTTGACATTCAGAAGTTGAAATATGTCTTTAAATCAGTTTTTTTTTCTCTATCCAAGCAATAATATTGCTATACTAGAAATTTTAATACTATTTGGAGCCTAAATAGAAAATACATGAGCCTCACAATCAATTGGTTCTTTTATTGGACCTTTTGTAAACTTTCTTAATTTTAATGCTATGGTGTTAATAATTCAAATAATTCAAGGGGGGTCCAACAATCCCTTTTATGTATATCATGGTTTTTACGTATGTCAATCATTTAACGTATATCACAGTTTTCCTGTTTATGACTGTTTTTTTTTTCGTCGCAATGGTAGTTCTAGGTTTTGCGGTTCAACTTACACATTTTTTATTTTCGATCGTACAATCATAAAAATTGACTAGTCCGAGATACATGTATGATAGCACATGCGATTGCCATTGTTTCATATGCAAATCATCAATTTATCACAATATCAAATACATGTCTAGCTCCACGCTTACTAAGATCTCCTGAATTGTGATGCGACATTGTGATATAACCATCACAGTTGAACCAATCCTCACCATCTCTTAGGATCCAGAATAAAGGTGAGCATTATTGTGATTTTGCTACTACATATCAAAACTGATATTGTTAAAATTCACCAGAGGTACATAATTGGGGGGGGGGGGCATCAAGCTGTTCCTAAAGATTTTGCCAAGCAATTGTTCTTATAATTGCTCCTACTTTGTTTCCTTTAACATGCCTGTTTTAATGATCTTTTTTCAGTTGCAGTTTTTGTTTTAGCTGTTGTAGTTTATTTACATATTATTTTTTTTCGATATAGCCTACTATCGTAAAAATTGACCAATCCAAAATATCTGTTTGAACATATTCCAAATAGCTACACTTGCTGTCCATTTCTATGTAAATCATCTGTGTATCACAACATCAAATACATGTCTATTATCACACTCACGAGGATCACCTGAATTACAACCGGCATTTTGATAGGTTCATCACAGTTAAACCAATAATCATCATTGCTAAAGATACACAGAAGCATGAGCATATTATAATTTTACCTTTGTGTATATCAAAACTGACATGGTTAAAATAAATCCGTCAATTTTTCGCACGCTTTGATTCCATTGATTACAAGCCCTCACAATCTTTGACGCATCGTTTTCAGTTAATTGCAGTTGAGGCGTTGCTTCTGATGAAATAGTACCATGGAACCATCAGCTGCTATGATTGATTTTAAAGCAAGGTTTGACTTTACATCACAACTCCTGCTTTTCTCGAAGTATTTTGGACAGTGAAATATGATTAAGAACGATTGCTTGAATTGATTAAGGGGAGACTTACACAGCGATATGTACCATTAAGTTAGAAAAATCGAGAACTCAATTTTAATGAAAAAAACCGCTTGATAAAGTTTTGGTAGTGGTGGGCGCCAAAGTAAAAAAAAAAAAACAAGGGCGAAAAATCGGCAAGAAATAAGCAAAAAATTGTGACACCAAACAGCGCATGGCTCTTCTTGAAGGCGTAGTTGTGTTCAGGAACCAACAGATTGTTAATATTTGTTTTTTAAACAGACGACAAGTGTTGTCAAATTAATTAGTTAGTTGTTCTTGTTTATTTTCTTGGTTCAACTTGGCAGCACCGACAAAAATTACTACCCTCAAAGTTCCATGATTTTTAAACAACGAAAAGAAAATTCTTCGAAAGAAAAACTGGTTTTCAGATATGAAAGGACCAACGATGGGTCTAAGGGGCAAAAAGTGCTTTTATTTTGAGGTCCTTGGTACTTTTAAAATGGAATTTCAACTTCAATTATATTTTTTGGAAAGTAACTTTTCTAGTTTGTTTTGTTGGAAAACCATAGTTTGTTTGTAAAGGGGTTCTTATAGAGTGTAACTCAAATATTTTTACAGTGATTGAAGGATTTGAACCGTCATAAGCAATTGTGAACAAAATGAAGCTTTAACTCTCGGCGTTGAAATGCAGCTTAACTACTGTACAGGGAAATATTATCACGGTGCAATCAGTATTCTACTAGCTCAAAAGCCAACCAAGAAAACTTGAGCCACAAACTTCAACCCAGCAAAACTCGACAAGCAAAATTCACTCTAAATAATATTCAACCCATGCAAAACTCATCCAGCGCAAAACTTAACAAAGTGAAATTCAGATCAGCTGTAGAGAACAAGGCAAAATTCGAGACGCAGAAACTTCAACCCCTACTAAATTCACTCCACCAGCACTCAGTGTACACAGACAGTTGGGGATACAGACTTAATGTTTAGGGGATGCAACAACAAAACGTGGGCTCTGTCGTTTGCGTCTTTCACCCCTCCATATGTAATAGTGAAAATTCCAGCCCTCTTTAGTGGAGGGGGGCAATTGTACCTAAAACCACCCCTTGGATTTATCCCATCTGAAAATACGTCCTTATTTCAGCCGAATCTCTGCACTGCTGAAATCCCTGCTGATTTCGTTCCCGCTAAAATCACAAAACAACCAAGAAGTAATAAGCTTTGAACTTAACGGTAATGCCTTCATTAAGATGTCATTCATCCAAGGGGGGGGGGGGGGGATGAATTTCCCTTTTAAAAAAAATGTGAGGATTTTATAACGGTAATATTAAAAAAAAACAATTTATATCTCCGTTAAATCTAATACAACCGAAACTAACTCTAAATTTACTAAATACTGCATATTTGAGATCCGATAAATTAATTTAGAATCTCAGTTACTGTCGATGAAAAAGGTCTTTATTCTATTTCATTATATCATGAAGAATCTTAAAGTAGAATCCTTACTTATTCTAAGGAAGTTTGTTATCTCTTAGTGAGATTTCCTTAGGTTTTCCTAAGATAAGGAAAACGCCACTGACTCGAATCTCACCAAATCAAGCAAGGTTTATCTCAAAAAGAAGATCTACTTAAATCGATTAGATGGGGCTAAAAAAAATTGTCACTAGAGATTGACAGAGTCAATGATGCATTAGAATTCTATCGATGCTTCCAGTTTACTGAAAAGCCTCCTTCACACCTATTGAAAATCAGAGCACATCTTATGGTTCTGCACTTTGCCATTACAAACTGATAGATTTAATATAATTTCAATCGAATAGTGATAATGTGTTTTTGCTTGAATGTCAGCCATTATCAATTATTGAAAAAAAAAAGATTTAAAGTCTTTTTTTGTATGATCGTCTGTCAAATGGACTAGAGTAAACTTAAGGCTCTGGGACGACAATATACCGTTTGCGGCAATTTACTAACCAATTTTGGGGATTCTAGCAGCTACCCAGAATTGCGAACTACCCAGAACTAAGCAACTACCAGGAATTGAGAAAATTCAAATTTCATTGGGCAACTAAGTGAATTTCTTTGCAATTTATGTAAACGACAGCAATAACCATGGAAGAAACAAAAATTGGGAGTAATTGTTTATTGAAAAGCAAACAACCTTCGATGGCAAATTGGATTGATCTTCACTTGACAATACGGGGTCAAGGGTTTGGTCTGAGCTGGCACAGGGCTTGGACTTCCTTGAAGATTATGCATTAGTGTCTCCATATACGCAAATAAGAAGAAGAAGATGAAAAGTCAGGAAACAAACTATTGAATATTACAAAAGAAAGAAAAAGGGAAAATTAAAAACTGAATTTGAATAAAATCTAACAGTTTCTTCCTGTACATAACGGTTTTTTCTAGTTAGTAAATAATTATGTTTTTAGCAATCTAAAATCTTCAAAAAAAACACTAGTCAAATTTCCCCTTACAGAGCGGTTTAAGAGGCAGCAGTCCCCTTGTATACGTAACGATTTATGTTCATTCTAATTTTTGATGTTGCTTTTTACTTCTTTTTCAAAACCTTTCAAAGTCAATTATAATATGTACATTATTAAGATCAAAACAAAAAACCTTGTCCAGTTTGCAGAAATTTATATATTTTTTTTTGTCAAAAGCTGTAACTGGGTGTTTCCATGCAGCATACTGCAGTCTCCTTTGCCTTTTGGCTGTGGTTGGGATTTAATCGCTAGCTGCAGAGGGAGGTCTATAAATCCTACTTGTACAGAGCGAGAGATTATCATTGTTTTTATGACTAATATTCGTTGAAAAAAAAAAAAATCATAAATACAAACAAACACAACTTAAAAACAATAGGGAAATTTTTTCCAAGACAGTGCAATTTAAATCGGTGAATATTTCGGCCCTATGTCCATGGGCCGTCTTCAGTACAACATTAAAGAAAAATATGTTTATATATATAAACAACTTACATTAAAATACGAAGTTTAAAACTAAAAATGCTTTTAAAAACCTTTAAATATTCACCGATTTAAATTGCACTGGCTTGGAAAAAAAAAATTCCCTATTGTTATTAAGTTGTGTTTGTTTGATATGGAAAGGCAGTGTGGTCTTCGTCAATATTTGCACCATAAATACACTCTAAGAATTTACATTATTAGTCCTATTTAACGATTTTTGAAACTTGAATCATCAGCAAAAAACTAGTTTTATTCACGCTCTACAGTGGGAATGCAGTTTTTGGTCATTCAATCAAACCAGTTCATGGTTAGTAATTTATTACTTTAAAAAAAGCCGTGACAAAGAGTCAAACTTTAGCTTAAGGAGCAGAATATTGAGGAGGGGACAACCCCCTCAAATACGGAATAATTTATGTTCGTTTTAAGTTTCAATGTTGCTCCTTACTTTCAGTTGTAAAACTTGTTAACTGCATACATTTTTTTTCTTACGTAGAAATGTTCGTTTTTATGTGCCTGACTTTAGAATACAGTTGCTATACTTATAGAAGGTACTAAAGAAAGTAGTTATAAATAAATATCTTATCTCATATCTCATCTCATCAGTAAACATTTTTTCACTTATTTTTTCCCTCTTTTCCGTTTAGAAGTAAGTTTCCTGTTCTCCAATTTCTATTCTTATCAGGTTTGTACTTCTAATTAGCACCTAATTAAAGTATTTTCTGAGACTTGACGCATTCCCAAGAGACGTGCGTGTAAATGTTTTTTTAGATGGGGTGTGTTTTCAAGAAAATTAGTTTGAATTATTAACAGGTATCAAGACATTTCTCAAACGTGAGAAAGTCCCCATCTGGTTTAAGAGAAACCAAATAACCAAGTTGTTGTATATAAGGAGATGAATATAGCCTACTGTACAAATTTTGATTAAGTTTGAGCTATTGAGAGAATGAGTTAATTTGGAAAGTTCTGGAGCTTCTATTCAACGGTTCCTAGAACTGGGAACTTGCTTAGGTCAAATATAAAATATAGTAAAAGACGAAAATATTGGAAACCTCGAATTTATATTGACATTTATCCAACTATTTTGATTTAATTCATGAGAGGTTACTAACTGTAAAAACAAAATATCCTAGTTATATCATGTATAGCTCACCTGGTCGAAGTTAATGTAGATGCGTGTGCACATGGGGACCTCTGGGCCTGCCCACCTGAAGCCGTAAAGTTTTCCGAATTCCTTGGTACTGCTTGTTCAAAATTTTAAATTAAAAGTGAACTTTTTATTATCCAAAGAGAACCTCGGGGCCCGGCCTCTTCCCCAAAATCCTGAATTTTAGGAAATTCCATGACATTTATTGTTCAAAGGATCAAGTAGCCTAATATTAGTTTTATTTCCTCCCCCATAGAATTTTTTTTGCAAAGCTGCGTGAATGTAGCGCTTGTTTTTATGCGATATATTACAAATGTGATACGTTTTATGCAACGTCTTCATCGTTGATATGACACGGGATATGTGTCCAGTCTATGTTTATCTAACTAAACATCTCACTGATGTGATCGATTTGTTAGACCTGTTGATTTCTCTTCAAATAAACTGGTTCATTACCTTTTTTTTTTCTTTTACTAAAATGCTACCTTGCCTTAGCACTGAAAAGGACGTTGAGTCAGAAAATTAAATTCTGGAGATGTCAGTGATTTTGCGTTTATTTTTGCCTCCCTCTTCCGTTTCAAAAATATAAATCACCCTCATTAATTTAACCCATAGTGCAAAATACTCTTTTCAAAAAGCCCAGCCAAATTTCAAAATGTTTCTCCTCCCCCCCTTCCAAAATCTACCAAGCATGCCCGTTAAGGTAATGTTTGCTCTGAAATAAACAATTTTTCGACAATCCTGCAGATCTAAATTGTAGAAAAAGGACAAAATACTTATATTATTGGATTCATCAGTCACAGATCTATCCATTCACCGAGCCAGAATTAGGATATTACTTATATGTTTTCTAGAGGAAGATTCTAAACTTGCTAAGAAAAACAGGGATATTATTTTTTTTCAACGACTTTCAACCAATTTTCGACACATTTGCAATCTAAATCAAATGTATACACCAAATTTCAAAAACGTAATTCGGCAAAAGAACATAGTTGAAAGTCAGCTATGAAATGAAATGTATATTTTTTTTATTTATATAGGAGAGCAGAAAATAGAATATAAGAAATTACGCAAGAAACATGAACCTTAAGTGAAAATATAAAATTCGTTTTTTTATCCCATTCCTTTCCAAAAATTCCGAGCATGCCTATGAAATGAAGTCCCATCGCAAAAACTGCCTTCTTGTTTTAACAATTTGAAAAGAATTGGAAATGCTGCATGCTGCGTATATTCCCGTCCTACAATTACATTTGTCTGGTATAAGATAGACTAATAAAAACACTAGGAGTCAAAAAGTACAGACAACTATCTTAGATTATTGCCATTGATTTCTCAAGAAAACTCAATCATCATAAAACATTCTAATAGATTTTGTGAGAGATTTAACCATTTAAAATTTTATACGGTCGGTTTTCTTATTTATTTTTGTATGTTAGACATCTACCCTCGCATTCTAATTGGCTAAAATGCTCATTCGCCACTTTCAAATTCATCCTGTATTAGTCTCGCTTTTTAGAAGCGACCCATAGAAAGGACATAGCTTTGTTTTTGGTAATATAAAATAAATTAACTTATGCAAATTGAGAATAGAAATTAGTATGTTAACTGGTTTTTATGCTATATTTTTGGGAGTTTTTTTTTATCTTAGAAATTTGTTCGAAAGCATTCAGACGCTAGTATGGTAAATAGTTTGATAAAATTTTGGTCACTATTTACATTTTTGATTTCCGTTAGGTCTCGACAAATCTTAAAATAGTATGTTCAACAGTTTGAGTATAATAAGTGCTATCTACCCTGAAAGCTTTTAAAAAGATCTTGGATCCCACCCCAGCCTCGAAACATCTAAGACTTTCCCAAGAATCCCTTATATTCTATCAAATGATTCGCTTATTTTTAGTACCGTTTTCGATATTGTGTGTCCATCCGGCCCAGTAACGTATGAAGGAATTATTTCCGGGGGGGGGGTAAAAAAGCCTGAATTATGTGACAACTTGAATATGGAGTGTCCAGAAGTTTAGAGAGATTTATTATTTCGGGAGGGGGATGGGCTCCAATGTCCCTTCTCTGATTACGTCCCTGCCCCCCCCCCTCCCCCACCACATATAGTTTTGCGAATTCCGCTTTTATTTCCGCACTGGAATTGACTAAAGTGCTTATTCGCCATCTTCAATTTCACTCTGTATTAGCTTCGCTTTCTAGGTACGACCCATGGAAAAGAAATAGTTGTGTTTTTGGCGACATATAATTAATTAACTTGTGCATATTTAGACTTTAATTCAGTATGTTAAACCGGCCTCTTGTGCTATATTTTTTGAATTTTGTTGCTTTCTAGGGAAATAGTACGAAAGCATTCAGACATTAATGTGGCAAATAGTTTAATAAGCATTTAACTTTTGTTTTTTTTTAAGTTGTTTTCTAAGTACTTCGTTTATGCTCGGACTCGCCTTCGGCAAGGTCGAAAGGGGTACGATTGGTTTCTGCCAGGATTGTAATAAATCAACAGATTCTTAACGGAAGACACAAGTTTACGGGCCACCCTAAATATGAGGACTTAACTAAATATCCTGCTAAGTCAAGATTTTTAAACAATATTAAAGGAAAAAGAGTGATAATAATCAAAGATACTTCACAAGAGATGCTCTGAGCCTCTGTCCGAATGCTTCCTAATAGAGATTAAATAAAAAAAACAAGTTTTTTTAACTGAAAGTAAGGAACGACGTTAAAACTTAAAACGAACAGAAATTATTCCGTATATGAAGGGGGCTGTCCCC
>JAQQPU010004675.1:0-51148 GCA_029168905.1 Artemia sp. Kazakhstan ARC1039
AAAACCATAAACCACGTGGTTCGTACCGGACTCAATAAGGCCCTTCTACTTGTATTGTGTATAAATTACTAATTGAAATAGCCTAGTAATGCATCAACTGAAAAGACATAAATTTAAACTTTATTTCAGAATTATCATGAAGATCTCGACGAATCAATTGTTCAGCAAATATTAAATAACCCTTGGCCAGAAGAAAATGTGCCCAAAACGGTATCATTTTCCTTTTTCATTTTAATTGGCAATTGTGTTTTTATTCCGCATGCACAGAATTCTCAGAATTTTTATTCAAAATTTTCAAGAGAAATGCTACATTTTCGTCTAATTTACTAAAGTGCTAAAAATAAGCATAGTTAGTTCATTAGATTTGGCGCGTTTTTCGTCTAAAGGCTAAGATAAACCTTATGCTGGAATAATGTTATTATTATACTGCTAATAATGTTATTTTTAACATGAGAAGACTTATTATTGTAAGTTAGTTATCTTTCGAGCTTAAATTATTATTACACGCCCAACAATTTATGTATTCATAATCTGTCATGAAAATATGTCAAAAATAGTATTATTTTTTTTCTCTTTTTCATTTTAATTTTTCATTTGTGTTTTCATTCCGCATGCACAGAATTTTCATTTAAAATTTTCAAGGGAAATCATTTCTATTTAAGGAGATAACTGAAGACATGAGAAAATTGCTGAAGGAAAAAAAAGAGCGAGCCATGCAACTGCGAGAAAAAAGAACGGAAAATTCAAATAAACCTATACCTAAGGAGTCCATAAAAGAGCCTATATGAGGAGCCATGGACCTGAGTAAACTAGGTCAGCATTCCCCGTTACCAGAAAGGACAAAAAAAAGTTGCAACAAAGCGGAATAGTTCTTTCTTTTAAATTGATTATTCTGTGTATACTGTTCAAGTTGAAATTAAACACTGAACTACCAATTTTTTACAGTCTTAATTATGTATTAATCTCTGAGTTAAGAACATTTGAGAGAATAGAAGGGCTTAACCCATATTTTACGCTTGTTTAAGGCTTCACAAAGGGTCTTTTCAATATAGAAAAAGCCAAAATCCTTCTAAATCTGCTTTGAAATAAATTGTTTTTTTTTATTACTGGAAAATTCAGTAGTGAAATTTCATAGTTTATTTAAGGGATGAGTTTTCGCATTCCAAAAAACTTTCAAATTTTCACTTCAAATGTTTTCCATACACTGATAATAAATATAAATTTACACGGCATTTAGGCAGGACCAATGAAGACTCCTTTTAATTAGCATATAAAAATAAAGAAAGTATTATAAAAACATTGATTACATCAATTTAGGACAAGTTAATTTCTGAGAACATTAAATTCTCCTCTTTTTGACTTGAAACTTACAGGGCGTGAGAAAGGGATGAAGGGAGATAAATGAAAATCGACAATATTTCGAAAAATATTTCAATAATTAAAAAAATATTTCGTATTGATCCGTAACGCCAGAAGTAAGCTCAAAAACAAACCCGCCAAATTTTCGATCCTTTTTCAAAGATCCCTTGTGCAAAAATTTATTTTGCTGACATGTCGGATCAGAGAGCAAGATGTCAAAGGAAAATTAACATTGCAACGAATTTAGGAGATGAACCTTAAAATCGGCGCAGCAGTTTTCGGATATCGAGACCAACAAACATCTAAGGTTTGGCTAGCAGCTATCTAATTATAATAAGCTTTCTCATCCTAAAATTATCCCCCCCCCAAAGGAAAATTTGTACAGAAAAACTCCCCCCGAAAAAAACCCCCTCCACCAGAACCCCCCCCCCCAGAAAATACCCCCGATGAAAATGCCCTCCAGAAACTACCCTCTGCGTAAAATACCCCCGGCAGAAAATATACCCACGCAGAAAATACCCCCGCCCCTAATTATGAAGCCTAAAACCGCTTCTTATTAAATACTAATCCAAATTCTAAACCCTATCAATCAAATTACTTATATAATTTATAAGGAATTAATCCAAATAAACGCCAAATTTTAGATCCCTTTTCAAAGAGCCCTTGTGAAAAAATTTATTTTGATGCAATGTTGGTTCAGAGAGCAAGATAGCAAATGAAAATTAACATTGCAATGGATTTAGAGAGATAAACCTTAAGATCGGCATAGCAGTTTTCAGATATCGAGACCATGATTGGATGTGTTTGGGGAGAAGGTGGGCGTGAAAGGGGGGTTAGTTACCGTCCAATCAATCAAATTGAATTTCCAATCGAATGAGCCAATCGAAGTTTCTACGACAACACCTTCTATAAACCTTATGTACCCCCAGGGCATAACTTAAAACCCTTGCCCCGAGGGCTGTAGGGGAGTTTCCTCCTCAAAAACATATTTTCTATCTGGAAATCAACTACGCTGAACAAAATGGCTATCTCAAAACTTTAATTGGATGTACTTGGGGGAATGATGGACGTGGGGGGGGGCTAGTTTCCCTCCAATCACTTTCGACCCTTTTATTAAAAAGGGCGCTAGCCCTTTGAATTCCCAATCGAATGAGCCTTTTTTGAAGTTTCTACCACAACGCCTTCTATAAAAACCTTATATGCCCCAAAGGCATAACTTAAAACCCTTGCCCCAAGGGTTGTGGGGGAGTGTCCTCCTCAAAAACATATCTTCTATCTGGAAATCAACAACGCTGAACAAAATGGCTATCTCAAAATGTTGGTTGGATGTGTTTGGGGAAATGATGTTCGTGAGGGGGGGGCTAGTTGCCCTCCAATTACTTTCGACTATTAAAAATGACACTAGCCAGACCAATTTCCAATCGAATGAGCCCTTTTCGACGTTTCTACTACAACTCCTTCGATACGAAGTGCCCGGGTATGGAGAAAAAAAACACATTGTGCCAACATCATTCTTTACTTAGGCAGCGCTTGCGCGCTGCCTATGATAAAAGCTCTAATATGGCTGAAGCTGAGTTGTTGTGGGTGGTACTTTGGGTCGTGTCCAGGATTCCCGTTCGCGAGGGGTTTTACCGAAAAAATTTTGTTCGGGGGGTTTACAAAAACAATACCCTCCCATGAACTTTTTCTAACAACCTTAAGTAAGATTAGGGCATTTTGTAGACGAACTTGCAAGCCAGAGAAGCATTTCGGGGGGGAGGATTTCAAACCTAGTAAACCCTCACCCCTGTATACGGCCCTGATGGTACTAGAATCGAGTTCCTTTTTACTTCTCCACTGAAGATAATGGAACAACTAATGTCAGTTTCATTCCTAACGACCTAACCATATTCTTTATCATGAAAAAAAAATTCTTCAAGCCATGTACTTCCGTACTTAAGTACATATTTAAGTACTAAGTACTTAAGTACGATTTACTTTGAGTACTTAGTACTGATACTTAATAACGATTTTGATTGAGTACTTGGTACTTAGACTTAAATACTTTTTTGGAGTACTTGACCCCACGCTACACCACCATCATGGTTGGCGATGGTTGGCCGCCGGGAATATCATACACCGAATTACTTTCTGAAATTATTTGTTCAAATTGTGGAAAATATAAGGTAAAATTCACTATTTTTGGTGCAAAAATTTTGGATTCCCCTCAAATTTATTACAATTCAACTTTCTACTAAGAACTTTTGATTGTCTTTTGGCTGTTTATGTACTTTTAATTAATAAAAATTTTCCGAAAAAGAAGCTTTCTAAAAAAAAAAGTAATGGCCATAATAATGAAAATCAAGAAAATTATCAAAATCAAGCTTAAAACGAACAGGAATATGTTTCTATTATTTATAAATGAAACCCAAAACGAACAGAAATTAAATAAACAAATGACAAAATACAAATGACAAAATACAGCATAAAACGAGTGAAACTTAAATTGAATATGCAAATCACGCTTGAAATGAACAAAAATCTCTACAAACAAGAGTTTGGGTTTTGGGTCCTTCTCTCATTGAAAAAATCTGAAACCTACTGCATCATTGCCACTTTACTGAAAATGAATTATATTCAAAATATTTTCTTTGTACTTATTACAACATTGAAAAGAAACATAAAAAATACAGCAAAATTAAATTTTGAACTGATGAGCTATCAGCAATTAAATATTCATTTTAATTTTATGAGTTCTTTCCAAGACTGTTCAAGACAAATATAGCTTCACTACAAAAAAAAAAAGTTTGGATACTGCCCCCGTCCCTAGCTATAAAAGTCTAAAGCCTACTACGTCATTGGTGCTTCACTGAAAACAAATTATGCTACAAATATTTTCTTTTTCAGTTATTGCAGCATCGAAAACGAAAATAAAATTACAGCGAAATAAAATCTTGAAATGTTTATCTTTCAACAATTGATATCATTATTTATCAAATATTCAGTTTGATCTTATTTGTACTTTACAAGACTGTTCAAGACACATATAGTTTTAAGTAAAGAGCCAATGATGCAATAAGTCTTAGACTTTTACAGGGAGAGAAGGAGACAAAGCCCAAATTCTTGTTTGTGGTGATTTTTGTTCGTTTCAAGCTTGATTTGCATATTCGTTTAAGTTTCATTCGTTTTAAGATATATTTACTCATTTATATTAGTACCTATTGTATGTATGTTTGTTAAGATTGTTTTTTTTTATTTCTTTTCGTTTTGGGTTTCATTTATACTTCAATAGCAAAATATATTTGTTCATTTTAAGCTTGATTTGTATATTAAACTTAAGCTTTACTCGTTTCGAGATGTATTTATTCATTTATATTAGTAGCTGCTATATGTTTTTTGCTTAAATACTTTCTTAGACCAAACTGGTTTTAAATGACATATGAAGCTAAGAGAGGAAAGGAAATGATAAATGAAAAATAAAACCAAAAAAGGGTGAGAAAACGAGGATTTTGTCAGTCAGTGGCAAAAACATGAAGACGAAAAACAAGCAAACATTTCGACAAGGACCTCCGCCAAGTCGTCCTCAGTGCTTAACAAAAAAAAGAAGAAAAGAAGAAAACACAACAGAAATATAACCTTTTGGAGTTTACTGTATACGATACGAACAGACACTGAATGAAAGACCAAGCCGAAACGAATGAAAGACAATATTTACCAAAGAGATTGAGCAAGAATGTTTTGCCTCGCAATACTTTTTGCTTGTCTGCAAATTCGGTTTTCATTAGGTATGCAAATAGGTTCTCTTAAATTTGACCTAGTGCAAATATCAATTGAGTCTTTTAGTATTAAATTATTATAAATTGGGCTTAATCAAATGTCTCCGGTATCTCTATTTATAGCCACATTTCTGTTTATATAATTTTTTTATCTCAATTACCTCTTTAAAAGACTGCGGTAGGCCATTTACAGTTGATATTAAGGTTGCCTCCTCAAAAAGAACAAGATGTGTCGGATTTTCGAAAATATGCTGGGCCAAGGCGGAATCACAGTTGTCATTTTTATTTTTCAATCTCAGGGACTTATCTATTGAAATTTTGTGTTCATGCAAACGTTCACCTAGTTGTTGATGGGTCCTACCAATGTAAAATTTTCCGCATTAACACGGGACTCTGTAGACACCACTACCGAGTACATGGTCAGTTTTATCTTTTCCTGAGTTGAAAAAATGTTCAACTTTTTGCTCACTTTTGAAAGAAACAGAGAGATTGTGTTTATTTAAAATTTTTCCAAGTTTATCACTAAGTTTTGAAATGTATGGTAGAGTGGTGAAAGTTTTCTTTTCAATTGCTGGAACAACCGAATCAAGGGGGACGGGCTCTCTGTTTTCTTGTTTTGTCTTTTTTAATCGTATATCTATGATATTTTCAATAAGGTTTATTTCATAAATTAAACAAAAACTTACCAAGTTTGAAGTTTGATTGTAATTCTACTCCAAAGAAGGAGCGACAGATAACTGCTGACCACTTTCAATTGGTTTATTATAAAACCTTGCAAACGTTTTGGTATTTGTCCAGCCTACATATTTTATGATTTGATCTACATCAATTCCTCTTGCTTTAAGGTGGGACGTTGAGGCAGACCGCGTGCTATGAGCACCATAAACACTGATATCTATACCTGCAAGAAATAAAACTTCTTTTATCCATCTAGAAATAGATGACTTGGACGCAGCAGTATGAGGCTTACGATATGTAAGAAAAAGTGCGTCGTTTCTATTTGGATATGATGTCATTCTACTATACCTAGCTAGGTGCGTCGCATGACACAGGGACGACTCTTGAAAAGGTCGAAATTTAACTACTGATTTGTGGTTGCCCGGTTTCGATGTTTTTAACAATACATTGATTTGAAAATCAAAACTTCCATCGTCATTATGTACCATATTACTAAGTGATAAACTGACCAAAAACTGAACTCTTTCACAAGCTGATAAAATCAATAAAACTGCTAATTTTTGTGTTAGTGTCTTTAATTGAAGATTTTCGATATCCCAAGCTGGCAGTCTAAAGAGATCGAATACACATTTTACATCCCAAATACTTGAAATCTTGGGTAGACTACGCCTTCTATTAAAGACACCTCTCATAAACTTCTTGGTGATGTGATTACTGCCTAACTGAAGGCTTGGCAGAATTGCCGATAAAGCACTCCTCGCAGTATTAATAGCACTGTATCCAACATCTGAGTGAAAAAGTTCCGTAAGAAATGCCAAAGTCTTCGGTAGAGTTGCCTCCAAGGCCTGGATTGTGTTTCTTCCACAAAAGTCGATCCATTTTTCAATGTAAACTTTGTACTGGCGCTTAGTTGAATCCCGCCACCCATCCATGATAATATCGACTGTGGAGGGAGAATATCCTTGGTGGTGAAGCCCTTGCCGGAGACGACGCAAACCGCTAGGTGTAACGTCTTGGACAATGGATGGTGCAAGGTCGGTTTCTGTGGGAGAGACAAAGTAAAATTATCATTTGGTAGAAATATTGGACTTCCTATTAAAAGCTTTAATAGTAAGGGATACCATACTTGTGTGGTCCAATTTGGAAAGATCAAAATACCAGTGGCCTGATCTGTTTCCACCTTCTGAAGGGTCCTCAGAAGTAAACTGAATGGGGGGAATGCATAAAAGAAATAATGCTTCCAATTCATTGCAAATGCATCTACGAAAAAACATTCTGGATCTGGTTTCCAAGAAACAAATGGTTTAATCTGAAAATTTAATCTAGTCGCAAACAAATCAATATCTATTGACTGACATACCAAAAAATTCAAAATAGTAAATATTTCAGAATCCAATTTCCATTCCTTTTCATTGTCAAACTTTCGTGATGCCTTATCCGCAATATTAACAACCCTAGGCACATGTTCTGCAGATATCCATCCTTTGCCCTGCAGTACTACCTGCCAGACCTTATTTGCGAAATAATTACAAAATTTAGATTTTGATCCTCCCATTTTATTTATATAAGCTACTGTGGTTATATTGTCAGAACGCAGCCGAACATGCATGCCTTTAATATCATGGGCAAAACATTTTAATCCCCAGATAAACGGCCTTCGTTTCTAAGACATTGATATCAAATCTCTTCACTTCTGAGGACCATTCACCTGTGGCCGTTTTCATGGAATATTCATCCACGAGTGCCCAACCTAGTTTCGACGCATCACTACACAAATATTTGTCAATTGATCTAGACTCAATTGCTTTAGAAGCATGATTGGCAATATCCAACCACCATTGTAGTTCCGAATTTACATCGGATGTTAAAATTATCCTTGCCGCAAAATTACCCTTCGCGTACCTTAATGCTTGAGTTTTCAACGATTCCGCTTTTCGGTAATATAAAGGCCCTAATTCTACTGCTGGAAATGTTGAAACAAGAACGCCAAGAGTTTCAGCCAATTCTTGAATCGTAGTCAATTTTTGACTAAGAATTTTTGAAACCAGATGTATAACTTTTTTAATTTTTCTTTCCGGCAGGAAAATACGCATTGATCGCGAATCAAACAAAAAGCCCAGAAATTCTATTTGTTGGCTTGGAATGAGAACTGACTTTCCCGGGTGGATCACAAACCCCAGTTCTGACAGTAATTTCGCTGTTTCATAGACATTATTTTGACACTCTAAATATGACCTTCCCAGAAGGAGAGAATCGTCTAAATACGTAACTGACAAATACCCTTTTCTTCGAAGAAGAGAGATAACAGGTTTCATAAGTTTCGTAAGAACCCTCGGAGCAGATGATAAGCCATTCGGCATTAAAGTGAACGAATAACAAAGGTCAACTTGAAAACAAAGCCACATTTGATCTTCAAAATCAACAGGGCATGAATAATAAAAATCGACTAGGTCAATAGAGGCCATATAACAATTTTTTGTCATCAAAAGAACCGCAGAATGAACACTTTCCATTTTAAAATGGTAATATTTAATGTTTTCATTTAAATTTTTAAGATTAAGAATAAACAGGGTAGACCAATTTTTCTTTGGGACTGTAAAAACGGGAGAAATACAACGTATTTCCTTTATTCTGAAGTCGCGTACTTTAACAATAACACCTTTATGCAATAAAATATCAACTTCTTTTCTTATAGCCTCTATTTCTTCAAACGTAAAACTTTGTTTTTTGTTTTCAAAGCTTTTAGTGGTGTTTTCTCAAATTCAATCTTATAGCCTGAGGCTACAATATTCAAAATATTCAAATCACTGGTTATTGACTGCCATTTTGAGATGTACTTACTAATTCTCCCAGCTTTAATGTTATCAGCCAAATGTTGTGACTGCCTATTGAAATTAACAACAAAATGATCAAAATCAAGAGCGGGGTATGATAAATAGTACATACCAGCTATTTGCAATCCCTTTTCTGGAGATTCTGGAATTTCTGGATTTGGACCTCTCTTGACGGTCCTGGCCCTGCTTTCTGCGATAATTTGGACGGGGGGCCTCATTCTGCCACCGGCGATAACGGTAGGCCCCCCCTTGCACGTTTTTTGGTTTTCCAAAAGATTTTTTCAAATCCGCCACGGATTTAGCTTTAGACGTTGTTTTGGCAATATCTTTGCCAAAAAGATACTCCGTGACTTTGACTTCAGGAGCACATAAAGCTGATGCTACAGTGGGATCTGGGCTCAATTCGAATTTCATCGCATGACGTCTTTTTAAACTTAGATCGTAATTGGTGAGGCCAAGCATGTGAACTGCATCTGTAAGGTTTTTGACAACCTTTTCTTTAATATGCTCATTTTCTAGCTCAAGAATCGCATTTGCTGCCTCTAAAACACAAAATGTTGAGTGAGCAATTGTCCGCTGCACTTGAAGTGCCTTAACATCCCCCTGTTTAGCCTGTGATGAGAGAATAGCCCAAATTTCACTATTCACCTTTGGAGGAACAATTTTTTCGGTACTCGCAGGCCTAAGGTGGTGCTCAAATAACTCTTTTAGCTTCACTTTTTCCAAAGGCTGAGAAAAAGCTCTATTTGCAACTTTGGCAAGTTTCTTATGGATCTTGGGACCCTCTTTGGTACCAGAACGTTCTTCAGAAATCTTTTTGAATAGAGCGTCATTTGACGTGTTTTCTTTTAATCTTTTACCTTTGTGTTTTTCCGGAGAAGCCTTCCGCTTTGTGTCATGGATTTTTGTGGGGCTCCGAGAGCAAGATTTTTTGTTCCTAGAACTAATTTCAGGGCTCCGAGAGCCATACCGAGCACGAGTTTGAAACTCTGGGCTCCGAGAGCCATTTGTTTGATCGCTATCACTCTCACTTGAGAGTATTCTGCGACGCGAATGAGCTTTATATTGCCTGCCACGCCTCTCATGATCATAATCTTCATCGACTAAATTGTCCAACAATCCAATTACTAACTCACTATCACTCATTATTTAATTTGGTCTGAATCAAAGCGAATGCTAATGTCAACTGATAATTTGGTTTTGTTTTGGTCAATCGAGGCGATTGCAAAGGTCTATCTCAGTTGAACTCGAAGGCGGAGCTAAGGCGCTCCTTTTGGAGTAGAATGGGTAACCATTGCAGAAAAGAATGTCTTTGCTATAATTTAATTCCGAAATTACGTGATTAAGTAAACAAATTTTTAAAACTCTGTCGACTAAAGAGATTATCACCCCTCTTTTAACAGAAGGAGCGTGATTTGACGAGAAGTGCAGATACCGATTATTATGGGTCGGCTTCCTGTATATAAAAAATTCAAGGCTAGGAGTATTTTTTATAATCAAAACATCCATGAAAGGCAGCTTTCCTGAATCTTCTAGTTCCATTGTGAGTTGGAGATTCGAATCAAAAGAGTTTAAATGTACCAAAAAATCTTCAAGAGAGTCCTGTCCGTGTTCCCAAACAGAAAGGATATCATCAACATAACGAAACCAGAAGGAGTGTTTTAAGTGGTACTATTCAAAACAGATTGTTCTATGAAATCCGTGTAAAAACTTGCCAAATAAGGAGATAAAACAGTGCCCATGGATAGGCCCATGATTTGAAGGAAAAATTTGTCTCGGAACTTAAAATACGAAGAAAACTTGTTGCAAAGACGAACAAGCGTCATTATTGTGTTAATATCCAAAGTTTTGTAATCCGAACAAGCAGAATTTTCCTCCAATTTTCTTTGTAAGGCCTGCTCATATTTATGGACATCGCATGAAGTGTACATAAAAACTTCATCGAAACTAGATAAGATAGTTTTTTCTGTTGTACTTTTAAATTTTAATTTCTCAACAAGCTCTATGGAATTTTCTTATGTAAGATTTCTGTGTACTTAAAAGAGGCTTAAAAATGGTGTCCAAGAACTTTCCTACATCTACAGCTGGAGAACTACAACACTCTACAATAGGACTTAATGGAATATCTTTCTTATGGATTTTAGGCAGACCATAAAACTTTGGGGCTGAACATCCTTTGGGGTAGAATTTTTTGTACATTTGAGGGGTAATTAGTCTACTGTCTTTTAAAGTTCCTAATTCTTTTCTCAACTGCTGTGTATATGTCTGTGGGCTCGCCTTTTATTTCTTTGTAAGTATTTTTATCCATTAAAAGGGGTATTAGGCTTTCATTTCATAATCTGCAGAATTCATAATTACTACTGTGTTACCTTTGTTTGCTCTTGTAATTACTGTGTTTTTATCTTTTTTAAGTTCCGAAGGATTTTAATTTCTTCTTTTGACTGAGTTAAAGGACACAAAGATCGCCTGTAATCGAGAATACTCTTTACCAAACAATAAAAGAAAACATATAAACAATAAAAGAACAATAGGGAAATCTTTTTGCAAGGCAGTGGAGATAATTTGAATGAATATTTCGGTCCTATGTCCAAGAGACTTCCTCAGCAAGACAAAAATATATAAAAGAAAAAAGACTCACAAAAACATGCGACCAATAAAACCAAAAATTAAAAATATTTTGAAACCGTCCTAGCATCCTCACTTCAGCGAAGTTCAACCAGGACTGATTAAAAGTAAGGTAAAACAAGGCGATTCAATGAGATGAAAGAAAAATAATTAAAAAACACGTTGTTATTGCTAATCCAGCCTTTTTGGCAGCTAACCTCAAAGGTCCTTTTGTGAACGGTTCTGTGTTAATGTCTATTGGTTTTTTAAAATATTTTGTAAGATAATTTTTAATTCAATTTGTGTATAGAGCATTTAGCTTAGCCTATATTCCCCCAAGTCCCTATTTAAGGAAATATTATTATTAATTTTAAGTCTGATTTCAATTGATTCTAGGACTACCTGCTTTATGCCTATGTCATTGCTAATAAGGGCGGATTCATCAAAAGGTATATTGTGGCTAGATTTTCAAAAATATGGCTGCCTAATGCAGAATCAGATGAAACAGCGGAAATATTAAAATTTAGAGCTTTGACTATATCATCTTTATGCTGTTTTATAAATTCTGTTGTGTTCTTCCTACATAATATTTGCCACAATCGCATGGTATTTGATAGAACCCTTTTTGGTGAGTAACTGGGGTTTTATCTTTACCAGAATTTAGAAAATTTATGATTTTAAAATTATCTGTGGATACTACATACAGATTATTTTTTGTGCAAACTTTTTTAAGATTTGTAGTGATTTTTGGGATGTAGGGGAGGTATATTATGTTTAAGGGCTTGTCAGAAATCTCACATTGTAAACTGTCATTAATTTTACGGCAATGTCTTTTCAGTCTACAGTTAATTACACTATTAATAAATGAAATAGGATACCCATTTCCAAAAAGTATGTCCTTGATAAAGTTTAATTCTGCTGTAATGTGGGAATCAGTTAAAAGAGCAGTCGTAATATCCCTCGTCGATTGTGCCCTAAACATTTGTTCTGATTCCCACATCACAGCAGAATTAAACTTTATCAGGGACACAGCTTGATATGCATATTAAATTTAAGCTTTACTCGTTTTAAGATTTATTTATTCATTTACCTGTACCATTTACCTATGTACCTGTTGTATGTTTTTTTGCTATGATTGCTTATTTAATTTCTGTTTGTTTTTGGTTTCACTTGTTCTTTAATAGTATTTTCTTTTTTAGTCTGAGTTATCGTAGGTTTCCATGTCTTCTTATTTTAAGTTTAAAATGGCCTTTATTTTCTTCAGAAAACTTCTTTTTAGGAATTGTTTTTCTAATTAAGTTCTGTTGGTTTTTGATTGTCTGAGTTTTTTGAAAACTCCCTATTAGAAAATGATTTTTTATTCCAAAATAAGTTAACAGTTTTTACAAGAACTAATAAAATAAAACTGAATATTTGATATACACCATGATATTAATTGCTGAAAGCTTACCAGCTCAACGTTTAGTTTCACCCAGGTCCGAATTTAAAGCTTTAACGCTTCTAGGCCCAAGCGTTTTCGCCGCTCCGTTTTTGCAAGACTTTCAGGGAAATCCTCAAAACATCAGGAATAGTGAAAGCCGCAGGGCCCAGTGGACCTATTGGTAAATCTGGTCTGGTTTCACTGCAATTTTCATTTTATTTTCAGTGTAATGTAAAAAGTAAAAAGTACAAAAGAGAATATTTGTAATATAATTCGTTTTAGTAAAGCACCAAATACGCAGTAGGCCTTATGCTTTTACCGTTACGGAAATCGTTTGTAGCCTTACTTTTATTTGTAGTGAAGAAGTTTTGGAAAGAGTTAATAAAATTAAACTGAACTCCCAGGATTTTTGGAATAGAATATCGTTGATATTTTTTTTTGGTTGGGGGTGGGGCATGGAGGGAGGGCAACGTGTCAGCTCCCATCATTTTTGAACAAAATATTATTCATAATTTGTTTTTTTTTGGGGGGGGGGGATAGAGGGAGGGCCAGGGGTCAGTTCCCATGATTTATCATAGATACTTTTGGGGGGACGGAGGGGTATCGGGTCATGGAGGACCAGGGTTCAGCTCCCATAAGTCTTTGAATAAAACACCTTTAATAAGTTTTTTTTGGGAGGGGGGAGGGGAGGGGATCGGACCATGGAGGACCAGGGGTGAGTTGCCATAATTTTGGAATAAAATATCGTTAACAAGTTTTCTTTGGAAGGGGGATCGTGTCATGCAGAGAAGACCAGGGGTCAGCTCGCTTAAGTTTCGGAATTAAATATCGTTTATAAGCTTTTGAGTGGGGGGTTTAGCTTATCTGATCTTTGAACTATTTTCAAAACCCTTACATATATGAACCGTATACGGCCCTTATATGCCTTATATGGATATGAACCTTATATGCTCTCCCTGGACATAACATACAACACTTACTCCAGGACTCTAGGGGTTTGTGTTGATCCTGGAGTTTTTGCTAACCGATCTTTTGGCTTATTTCAGCAAAATGGCTATCTAAAAAATTCGATCTGATGGATTTGAGGTAAAAGAAGGCAGGAGAGCTAGTTGCCCTCAGTTCCCTTTTGACTCTTAAAAAGGGAGCTAGAACTTTCAATTTTCAATAGAATGAGCCCCCGACGAAGTTATACGATCATTCCTTCCATAAAAACCTTACATGCCCCAGGGGTCAGGGGGGCTGTGCAGACCCCGGACATTTACTATAAGATCTTTGGTCTATTTTGGACACAATAAAAATCTCAAAATTTTGATCGGGCACATTTGGGAAAAATGTGGCTGTTTGGGAAGGGGGGGGGGCTAGTTGCTATCAGATTACTTTTGACTCTCAAAAAGGAAACTAGAGCTTTAAATTTCTAGTCATTTGAGTCCTCTCTGAAGTTTACCTCTTCCATAAGAACCTTAAATGCCTCCGGGCATAATCTACAATCCCTCCCCCGGGATATTGGGGGGATTGTGTTGATTCCGAAGTTTTTGTTATCTGATTGTTACACTATTCAAAAAAATGGCTATCTAAAAATTTAGATTGAATACGTTTGGGGAAAAGAAGGTGTGTTTGACGGGGGGGACAGATGCCCTCCGTTCACTTTTGCCTCCTAAAAAGATAACTAGAACTTTCAATTTCCAATCAAATTAGCAACCTCTGAAATTTATACGACCTCTACTTACATTAAAACCTTAAATACATCTGGTACATAACTTACAGTACATGCCCATTGGCTCTGGGGTTGTGTCAAACCCGGAGTTTTCTTTATTTTATCTTTAAACTATTTTCAACAAAATGGCTATCTCAAAATTTTGATCCGATGTATATGGGGAAAAAAGGGCATTGGGAAGGGGGCTCGTAGCCCTCCGATCACTTCTGACTCTTAAAAACGGCATTAGAAATTCCAATTTACAATCGAAATCCCTCTGAATTTTGTACTATCGTCCCTTCCATAAAAACTGAGTTTTTCTTAAATGATTTTTGGTCAATTTTGAACAAAATGGCTATATAAATAATTCGATCAGACACATTTTGGGAAAGAAGGTTGGTGGGCAAGGGAGGGGGGGTAGTTGCCATTTGATCACTTTTGACTCTTGAATGGGGAAACTAAAACTTTGAATTTCTAATCATTTGAGTTCCCTCCGAAGTTTATTCGACCACCTCTTCCATAAGCCCTCATATACCCCCGGGGCACAAGTTACAATCCCTGCGCTCCGTGTGGGGGGTATGTTAACCCCGAAGTTTTTGGTATTTGATCCTTGGACTATTTCAAAGAAAATGGCTATCTCAAATCCATCGGATGCATTTAAAGGAAAGAGGTTGCAGGGGGGGGGGGGGGGTAGATGCCCTCCGATCACTTTTGACTCTTAAATTAAAACACTTATAATTTAAACACTCATAATTTAAAACACTTGCCATGACGTTGTGTCGACCACGGAGTTTTTTTTTTTTTTTATTTAATGTTTGAACTATTTTTAATAGCATACCTATCTCAAATTTTTATTTGATGGGCTTGGGAAAAAAGGGCGGGGACTAGTTGACCTCCAATCTCCTTTGACTCTTAAAAAGTGAACTAGAAATTTCAATTTCCAATCAAATGAACCCCTTCTGAAGCTTATACGTGTAGCCCTTCCATAAAAACCATATATGTCCCCATGGCGTAGCTTACAACGCCTGTATCTAGGTTCTGGCGGGGTTGTGTCCACCCCGAAGTTTTAGTTATCTAATCCTTGAACTAAGAAAAAAATTATCGGATGCATTTGGGGAAAAAGGGGCGTGGGAGCCATTTGCCCTCCGATCACTTTTGACTCCTAAAAAGGATACTATAAGTTTCGATTTCCAATCGAACGAGGCACTCCAAAGTTTATACGAAAATCCCTTCCATATGAAGTGCCTCTGGGAATTTTTTTTTACCCTTATGGCCTTGAGCTTAGTGGGGGGGGGGGCTAGTTACCATCGGATCACTTACTCTTAAAAAAGGAACTAGAACTTTGAATTTTAAATCATTTGAGTCCCCTCCGAAGTTTATACGACCACCTTGTCCATAAAACCCTTATATGCCCCAAGGACATAAGTCACAACCCTTCCCCGGGTTTTGGAGGGGGGTATGTAGACCCTGAAGTTTTGCCATCTGATCGTTGAACTAGTTCAAACAAAAGGGCTGTATCAAAATTTGTTTCCTATATGGGGAAAAAAGAGTGGAGGGAGGGTATATGCCCGCCGATCACTTTTGATGACTCTTAAGAAAGTAAATATAAATTTCAATTTCCAATCAAATGATTCACCTATGATTTTTATGCGACCGTCCCCTACAGAAAAGCTTATCTGCCCCAGGGGCATAACTTGTAACACTTCCCCCGGGCTCTGGGGGTTGTGTTGATCACTGAGTTTTGTTATTTAATCTTTAAACTATTTTAAACAAAATATCTATCTCAAAATTTTGATCAGATGCATTTGGGGAATGGGGCCTTTGGGGGGCGGGGGAGGCTATTTGCCCTACGATCAATTTTGACTATTAAAAAGGGCACTTGAAATTTTTATTTACAATCCAATGATTCCCCTCCGAAGTTTATACTACCATCCCTTCAATAAAAACCTTGTATGCCCTTGGGACACAATTTACAACACTTGCCCCAATGTTCTGGTGGGCTGCTTTATCCCTAGAGTCTTTGATATAGAATCTTTGGTCTATTTTGAATAAAATGGCTATACAAGAAATTCGGTCGAACGCATTTGAGGAAAAGGGGGATGGTTTGGGGGGGGGGAGGGCTAGTCGCCATCGGATCACTTTTGACTCTTAAAAAGAGAATTAGAACTTTCAAGCTCTGATCATTTGAGTCCCCTCCGAGGTTAATAAAACCACTATTTCCATAAAAAACTTTATATGCCCTCAAGGCATAAGTTATAACCCTACCCCCGGGCTCTGGGCGGGGGATATGTTGACCCTAAAGTTTTGTTATCTGATCGTTGGACTATTTCAAACAAACTGGCGATCTCAAAATTTTGACCAGATGCATTTGAGGAAAAGAGGGTATGTGGGGTGGGGAAGAAAATGTCCTTCGATCTCTTTTGACTCATAAAAAGGTAACTAGAACTTTCAATTTCCAATCAAATAAGCCACCTCTGAAGTTTATACAACCCTTCCTTACATAAAAATTTTATATATCCCCGGGGCATAACTTAAGACTCTTTTCTCCGTGCTCTGGGGGTTTGTGTTGACCATGGAGTTTTTATTATATTATTTTTTAACTATTTTTAACCAAAAGGCTATCTCAAAACTTTTATTGGATGGATTTGGGGTAAAAGAGCATGGGGGGGGGGTAATCGCCCTTCGATCTATTTTGATTCTTTTAAATTGAACTAGTACTTTCAATTTCGAATCAAATGAGCCCTCTCTGAAGTTTATACGAGCATCCCTCCTATAAGAACCATATATGCCCCCAAGGTATAGCTTACAACCCCTGTCCCTGGGTCTTTAGGGGTTCTGTCGACCTCGGGGTTTTTATTATCGGATGTTGAACTATTTTTAACAAAATCACTGTATCAAAGTTTTTATCGGATGTGTTTGGGGAAAAGGGATGTGGGGGGGGGGGGGTAGGGATAGTTACCCTCCGATCTCTTTTGACTCTGAAAAAGTGAACTAGAACCTTTAATTCCAAACCAAATAAGCCCTCTCTGAAGTTTATAGGAGCATCCCTTCTATAAGACCCCTTTATTCCCCCAGGGCATAGCTTACAACGCCTGCCCCAAGGTTCTGTCTGGTTGTGCCGACTCTGTAGTTTTTTTTATACGATCTTTGAACTATTTGTAACAAAATGGCTATCTCAAATTTTATCGGATGTATTTGGAGGAAAACGGTGTGGGGGGCTAGTTGTCCTCCGATAACTATTGACTGTTTAAAAGGGCACTAGAACTTCAAATTGAATCAGCCCCTTTTGAAGCTTATACGGCGACCCTTCCATAAGAAGTGCCTCTCGGAAAAAAATAATAATAAAACATTGGAGCCGTATAGCCTTTACTATAGGCAACGCTATAGCTTTGCCTCTGATTCACAAGAACTATTAGTTTTTGAGACACAAAAAATGCACAAATCTTTAAAACAAGCTATTTTCCTAATTTCCGTTCGCAAGATTCAAATATTTAATAATAAACCTTGTGAAATTTCCAATGCACATCATGTCACGCGAAACTATTTGTCTGTACCTCAGCGCAATGGGCTTCTCAACTTGTGTATCATCAGACAAACTGTCACCAGAGAGAGAACAAGACGAAAAAATGACTAGGCGGAGCGTAAATGATAGGTAGAAGCTGATAGCAAGTTTTGCATGAAAATTAAAAAACAATTCATGATTTTAATGCGACTGCAAATAGGGTATTTGTCTGTGCTTGGATGATTCAACAGTCAAACGATCCCTGTTGACATCATAAAAGGTGAAGGACAGATTTCTGTCCGCGATCATTAAAAGCTTGTCAAGGTCTTCAAGGAAATTTCTTTTTTGATAATTTTGAAATTATTTAATTTTTTTTCTCCGTCTATGTGTTAACAAACTGTTTATATACTTGTCAATTATATAATAACTAATCGGCATGTGAAGTTTGGTGAATCCTGATGAAATATGTACCTTTTTTCCCCTCAACCCCAAAGAAAAATTGCTCACGGAGTGAGAAACCCCTGTTTGCCTAGTTAGCGTTAGCAATTGTATGGTTAAAGAAGTTGCTTGACTATTTTTTCACGTCAGAAATTCTCGAATGGTTATTGTATAATTGACTAGTACCACTATTTACTTCAAATAATCGAAGCATACTTCAAATAATTCTGAGACATACTGAGATTTCTCAGTAGGGGCCTCCCTCAGGCCACTCAGCGCGTCCCCAGGTGGTGGATAGGGGAACGCCCTACAGATATGTAGGGTACCTCCACTGAGTAGGATGAACAGTCCTAGGGGGGACCCAGTCCCTGGGGGTCCTTAATTGAAACTTGGGCACCCTCGCCCGGGGGCTGTAAATACGGGTGGAGGAGGAAGAAGGCCCCTCGGATGTACACTCAGCAGGGCCCATCGGCGTGTGGACACGTCTCGTTAGTTACAAACCTTCTCCCAGCAATGGGTTAAATTGTATGGTGAAGCAGAACACCATCGTGGGAGGACCCTCTACAGGAGGACAACTACATAAGAGCGGAGGATCCAGATTTACGGACAACGGCCTCTAAAAGGTGGTGGAGAGGAGTGGCTTGCCGCCACCACCCATTTAGCCAAGAAGCCACCTCTCTTGAATATCATGAAAAAAGGGCTCATAATTATGCAAACATCTGCTACCGCGTTTGGGGTAACCGACGAATAACCAATTTTAAATGATGATAATGCGATTTTTCATCCTACCGCGTCCAGGGTAACCGACGAACAACCAATTTTGAACGAGGATAATGTGATTTTACATGCTACCGCGTCCAGAGCAGTTGACGACCCTTGGCCTAGGACGACCTCCACCCGGAGTGAAAATCCACACGGTTGTTTTGTTCCGACAAAAACCACCCTACACTTTGGCACGCTAAACATCCGAACACTTGCCAGACCGGGAAAACTAGATCTTGCCCTTAGAGAACTACAGAGGTACAATTGGGATGTTATCGGCCTCTCTGAGATGCAGCTCCCCTGAACAAGTGAGGAAAACCTGTCTGGAACCTCCCTCTTGTTGTCCAGCCACAAGGACGGAGTTCATCGACAAGGTCTAGGATTATTCGTATCACCAACTACCGAAAAATCTCTAATCTCTTTCACCCCAGTCTCAGAAAGAATAACCGTCTTACGACTGAAGGGAGCTGCCAATAATATCTGTGTCGTCCAAGTCTATACCCCAGACTCCTCCAGAAATGAGAAAGAATGTGATGAATTCTATTTCACACTACAAAGCATCATCGACCAAATCCATAAGAAAGACCTACTGATTGTCATGGGGGACATTAACGCTATAGTAGGTACGGATAATACCGGTCAGTCCGATAATATGGGGCCTTTTGGTCACGGTAAAGCAAGAGGTGAACGATTGCTGGAGTTCTGCCGAGAAAACGAGTTATTCGTAACGAATACAATGTTCAAACACCGCCATCGACGTAAAGTGACCTGGAGATCCCCAGACGGTAAAACCGAGAACATGATTGATTATATGCTGATATCGAAGCATTGGAAGTCTTCCGTACTAGACACAGTAGCATTACCTAGAGCAGACTTTGACTCAGACCACACTCTCCTGATGTCAAGGTTCAAGCTAAGAATGAGGAAATTGCAAAAAGCAACAAAAATCCCTATATTTTGGGTGGATCTGCTGCAGGATCCCAAAAAAAGGCAGACCTACACTTCCAGTCTATCTGAAAACTTTCGAGAAATTCTGGTAAATCATTCTCCCTTGACCACCGCTAATGAGTTAGACTCCCTGACCGAGCAGGCCACATCAGCAATCATCGAGACAGCGAACGACGTCCTCGGACGAAAAACCCCCAATAAAAAACCATGGATCCCGGATGAGATCATTGCGCTATGCGAGAATAAACGACTTTTTTGTAATAAATCCGATCGCCACAGCCGGGATACTTACAAGCTCCTCAAGAGAAGAGTAGAGCGAGAGATCAGAAAGGCACTACGTAACCACCTGCGGAAGAAATGCGAAGACTTCGAAGTACTGTTCAAGAAGGAGAACAACGGAGCAGTTTTCAGAATGGTACGCGAGTTAAGCCGGAAAAAAGAGCCGCAAACATCAGTGATCCTGGACAAAGACGGAAATGAGATTAGCGATTCAAAGATGAAACTTGAAAGATGGAAAGAATTCTTTAACGATAAACTGAATCACCAGTAGCTGTGGATCCTGAAATACTAACCCGCTTCTCCATACCCGACCAAGAACTCAGACCACCACCCCCACTCAAGTCAGAAACCGAGTCAGCAATCAAGTCGCTCAAACAAGGAAAAGCCCCTGGCCCAGACGGAGTCACCACTGAACTCATAAACGTCGCATCGGATGATGTAACTGATCTGTTCCACGCCATTGTATCTGCGATGTGGGAAACCGGCCACGTACCCCGTCAGTGGTGCAAGGCTGCCATTGTACCTATTCACCAAAAGGGGTCAAAGAAAGAGTGCGGAAACTACCGTCCGATCAGCTTCACGAGCCATCAGTCACGTGTCCTGACAAAAGTCTTACTCCGACGCTTACAAGCAACAACTGCCTTTGCCATTGGAGAATATAAGGCCGGCTTCCGCCCTAGAAGATCCACAATCGATCAGATATTCGTCGTTCGACAACTCATGGAACGATACATCGAATTCAACCAAGAGCTCTACCAACTATTTGTTGATTTCCGTCAGGCATTTGACCAAATATGGCGCGAAGGACTCTGGCAAATCCTCTTTCACTACGGGATCCCTTATGAGATAGCCCAAGTAAATCAAAAGTCTCTACGACCAATTCCGAGGCCAAGTAATAGCCGTTGATGGGCTGTCAGAAGAGTTCAAAACTTCGTCAGGATTACTCCAGGGTTGCATCTTATCGTCACATCTCTTCAACCTCTTTCTAAATGTCGTTCTGTCACTGATGCAGTCGGAATATGGCGCAACAATAGGAGGGCTGCTGATAGACAATCTTGCTTACGCCGATGATATTGTTGAGCTAGCCAACTCTACACAAGAACTGCAGGCACAAGCTGATAAACTCTACAATACCACAAATCCGTTTGAGATGGAGATTAATGCCAGCAAGACCGAATTCATGGTAACTATGAGACGTAAACTAGACAACCCGCCCATTATCCCCATAGGCGGGAGACAGGTTGAAACAGTTGACCACATCCTGTACCTTGGTAGCCTACTCTCTTCTGATAATTGCCATAGCTCTGACGTGAAACGTCGACTTGCACTTGCTAGCTCTAGCTTCTGAAGACTAGCCAACCTCTGGAAAAGCAACCACCTAGCCAACTAACTCAAAATGCACCTATTCATCAGTTTAGTAATCCCCATAGTTATTTATGGATGCGAAACATGGACTCTGAAAACCGAAGATGAAAGAAAACTTCTAGCTTTTGAAATGAGATGCCTCCGTCGCATTGCTGGAATCAAATACACTGACCGAATCACAAATGTGGAAGTACGCCAAAGGCTCCAGTCCAATGAAACCATTCTAAGTAAAATCAAGGAGCAACAACTGCGCTGTTTCGGCCACGTCAACCGAATGGAGCCAAGCCGCCTCTCGAAAATTGCCCTTGAAGGATCCTTCCATGGTCTTCGTCCACGAGGCAGACCACGAAAACGATGGATGGAGAACTTCCACTTCGGAAATGTCAAGATAGCCCAGTTGTCACGAATCGCACCGGATAGAACAACGTATCGAGCTCTTACACATGAGTTAGCAAGAGGAGTGGCCCCAAAACGTCCCATGAGGATGGCCGGGACCTAAGTAAGTAAGTAAGTAATCGAAGCATGTTTTTGAAAACCATTTTATATGAGTGTTTTTTCATTGATTTATGCTTAGCAAGCCTTCTTAAGAACCACTAAGGCAACTTTACAGGTATGCTTCAATATAGATAGCCACAAAACAGTTTTAGTAAAGTCGAATAAATAGTCAATAGTTGTAATAAGCTTTTGACGCACTTAATTTTGACGACACTCTATTGTTGTTTTTTTTTTTTGCCGAAGCCGAGGCACGCCAATTAAAACTTTTCACGCCACCGCCAAAGTGCTTTCTGGTTGGGCATGAAAGACTAAGGGGTAGTTAAATTAGTTCAATAGTTTTTTGAGATTTTCTTCAAAAGTTAAAATAAACAGGAATTAATCAAATTAATAACTTAAAGGGTTATTGACAGTGTTTGAATTATGTGGTCGCAAACTTGACATCTATATTGAATTATCACTACTGCCTAGTGATTTTATTTTGAATGTGATTATAATTTTTGGGTAATAATTGAATGCGATTATATGTGGTTATAACTTTTATTCAGTTTGTCAATTTGCTATTATTTCAAAAAGCAAAGCAAAGAGACTATTATTTTATTTCTACAATGTCATCAATATACGTTCTATTTTAAAGTTACCACAAATATTTGAAATTCCAACGCTAATAAGGAAAGTAACGGACCTGTCAACATTTTGAAATGATTATTAAAAAAATTTTATACACCATATGCCTGCTATGTTGATAAAGATTCCATCGAACGCCAAAATCCCTGTCAAAACAGATCTTAAATCGGGCAAGATTTTTGGGATTTAGTGGCGCTCATTTGAACTATCGGATCTAGAGGAATAAGAACCGTTTTCAATCTTGATGTGGAGTACAGAGCTAGTATATATCTGAAAAAAAGGTTACTGCATATGACTTTTTTGTTTGTCTTCTAGTCAGATGTAAATGAAACTTGGATATAGGAGCATCTTAATCATCAAGCAGCCCATGTTTTTTCCGTTTTTATGCAGAATGCCTTTAAATTTCATAGGAAGAGCTTTACAGTATTTTTGAAGCTTTCTCCAAAAGGCTCGATAAACGAAAGTCATTATTTTTTTCAACAGCTTTCAAGGAAAACCAGCCAACTCACAATTTTCGTGATTCTTTCGCTCATTAGTTGGTTTTCTCATGATGTTAGTGATTTGACTTTCAAATGTTTCGGCAAACTTATGAGGGCGAGAATTTTAAATTCAAAATGGCAGACCCTTACAGATTATCACTTGTTGCTGAGTTTGATGGCATAATACGTGATCAAGACGTTTTAATGCAAGGATGTGAGGAAGGTAATCTTAAATAAAGTGAAGATAAATCATAAATAATGTTCATTAGCATGATTACTATGCTTAAAAATTAACCCTAGTCCCTAATGGGGCCAGATAGGCTATAGGCTATCTTAGCCCTTGAATGTGTTAAGAACTCTGTGGAATTTTTATTGTTTTGATAATTATGATAGCTAAAAGATACTGATTCGACATAGGCCTATACTTATAACTACTACTACTACTACTACTACTAACAACTCATCACAGCTCCAAGCCACCTGAGGCCAACACAGCTACTCATGCTCCTCCTCCACCCCAATCTATTCAAAGCCTCCCTTTTTACACCCGCCCACGAAGTTTCCATTTTCTTTAAATCTTTCTTTATGATGTCTTCCCACCCCAGATGGGGACGACCTGCTTTCCATTTAGCCCTAGATGGTTGGCCAAAAAGAACAATCTTTGGCAATCTGTCATGCTTCATCTGCACAACATGCCCTAACCACCTCAACCTTTCTTTCATTATAGACCTAGAAAGCAGTATTGAACCACATTTTTTGTATAGCCTATTGTTTGAAATACGGTCAGTCAGCCAGGTACCCAGAACAATCCTTAAGCAATTTCTCTGGAAAACATCTAGCAAATCTTCATCCGATTTTTGGAGTGTCCATGCTTCAGAGCCATATTTGACCACTGTCATCACTGTAGCTTCTAAGATTCTAATCTTATGGCTAGCAGGGGTGTAGCTACAGTATTTTTATTGGTGGGGCAAGAGTGAGTGCTAGGCTATTAAAATAGGTGCTATTAAAGCCATAGTGAAGAAAAGTAACCATTTAGCAAACAGGCTACTTGGCAAATTTAAAACATTATGCAATACACTAGGCCTATAAACAATAAACACATATTACACAATCATGAACAGGCCGGATATCCACTCTTTGACTATTGGAAAAAATCAGTTTATAAGCTTATATAGAATGGTACTATCCAATCTCCTTATAATTAAAAACATTTTAGTCATCTAGTTGGAAAATTTGGCCCATCTGTATAGGAAAAATCTAAATTTGCTAACTAGTTGACAATAGGCTAAATGTTGCCCAAGGAAAACTCATGGTCAATATACCAAATCATATTATTGAGTTAGGACTAAAGTGAATACACCATTTGATGCCTTTTTTATGCTGATTACAAATATAATAAGCATTTCTATTGGAAATGAATGTCAGCCCCCCCCTATATATGCCAATTCAGGGTTAGGTTAGGTATAGCCTATAGGGGGGGGGGGCTGAAATTCTTTTCCAATAGAAATGCTTATTATATTTGTAATCAGCATAAAAAAAACATCAAATGGTGTATTCACTTTATTTGAAACTCAATAATATGATTTGGTATATATTGACCAAACTCATTTTCCAACTAGTTGACTAATAACTTCTCCCCAGCAAAACTTAATTTTTCCAACTAGTTGACTAATAACTTCTCCCAAGCAACACTTAAATTTGTCAACTAGTTGACAATAAATGTTGCCCCAGCATAACTTTTGTTTTCAAACTAGTTGACTAATAACTTCTCCCAAGCACAACTTAATTTTGCCAACTAGCTGGAAAGAAACATTGCCCCATAAAAAAATTAATTTTCCAACTAGTTGACTAACAATAGTTAGAATTTATTCTGAATAGCCTAAAATATGTTAATATAGGGTTTTTTCAAATTTAATCATCACTATTGTGTTACAACTTCTGTCTCTCTCTCCCTCTTAATGGGAGATATTTTTTGAGTTATATATTGGGCTTTGAAGCCACAGATTTTTTGTTTTGATTCCCAGGATAATTGGTCTTATACCTGGTCCCAAAAGTGAGATTGAATTTGTCAAAGCTTGGAGGGTTATTCCTCCTGTCTGTTTAAGGAAAACGGATGCATATTTGAAGTTTTGTTCATTTCTATCTTGCATTTAATGGACATAAATTGTGTATGTTCCTTCATTTATCTGTCTTTGTTTCTATTCTGGCAGAATATTTTTGTCTCATTTTTAGAATTTTTCTAACTAGTTGACTAATAACTTCTCCCCAGCAAAAATTAATTTTTGCCAACTAGTTGACTAATAACTTCTCTGCAACAACACTCAAATTTGCCAGCTAGTTGACAATAAATGTTGCCCCAGCAAAACTTTCCTTTTCCAGCTAGTTGTCTAATAACTTCTCCCCAGCAAAACTTAATTTTTCCAACTAGTTGACTAATAAATTTTCCCAGCAAAACTTAATTGTGCCAACTATCTGGAAAGAAACATTGCCCAAGAAAACAATTCATTTTCCAACTAGTTGACTAGTAACTTCTCCCCAGCAAAACTTTATTTTTCCAACTAGTTGACTAATAACTTCTCCCCAGCAACACTTAATTTTGCCAACTAGCTGGAAACAAACATTGCCCCAGAAAACAATTTATTTTCAAACTAGTTGACGAGCAACTTTTCCCCAGCAATACTTTCTTTATCCAACTAGCTAGAAACAAACTTACCCTATCAACACTTTTGTTAGCTGTCTATTTGGCAAGTAAATTTTGCTCAGAATAATTTCTTAGCTAACAACATGACATAAAGAGAAAACAAAAAACATACTATTCTCAGTCCAACAAAAATTGGCAGTAAGTGATTTTAACAAATGTGCTACAGCTAAGGTAAATCAAACAAACTGAATTCAGGAGTAAATAGTCTTAAAGCCACAGAACTAAAAATCTTCTCCTTCTATAAGTGTGCTTTCCAATCTTAGGCAACACTCTGCAAGATAGTCTTACCCCAGGTTTACAGAGATGCAATTTCATGTAAAAATGCACATTTTTGTGCAACCTGCCAAGTTCCATTCATTGTCTGATGCCCACTTTTGCAGTTGTTCTTATATATATATATATATATATATATATATATATGCTATTCTATCATAAAATATACTAGTTCCAAAATAAATTGTTTTCTGGGACAATGTTTGTTTCCAGCTAGTTGGCAAAATTAAATGTTGCTGGGGAGAATTTATTAGTCAACTAGTTGGAAAAATTAAGTTTTACTGGGGAGAACTTACTAGTCAACTAGTTGGAAAATGAATTGTTTTCTGGGGCAATGTTTCTTTCCAGCTAGTTGGCAAAATTAAGTTTTGCTGGGGAGAAGGTATTAGTCAACTAGTTGGAAAAACTAAGTTTTGCTGGGGAGAAGTTATTAGTCAACTAGTTGGAAAAGGAAAGTTTTGATGGGGCAACATTTATTGTCAACTAGTTGACAAATTTAAGTGTTGCTGGGGAGAGGCTATTAGTCAACTAGTTGGGAAAATTAATTAATAATTCTAAAAATGAGACAAAAATATTCCTCTTTAAACAGACAGGAGGAATAACACTCCAAGCTTTAACAAATTCAATCTCACTTTTGGGACCAGGTATAAGACTAATTATCCTGGGAATTGAAACAAAAAATCCCTGGCTTCAAAGCCCAATATATAACTCAAAATATATCTCCCATTAAGAGGGAGAGAGACAGAAGTTGTAACACAATAGTAACAATAGTGATAATTAAATTTAAAAAAAAACGTATATTATTAACATATTTTATGCTATTGAGAATGAATTCTAGCTATTATTAGTCAACTAGTTGAAAGAGGAAAGTTTTGATGGGGCAACATTTATTGTCAACTAGTTGGCAAATTTAAGTCTTGCTGGGGAGAAGCTATTAGTCAACTAGTTGGGAAAATTAATTAAAAATTCTAAAAATGAGACAAAAATATTCCTCTTTAAACAGACAGGAGGAATAACACTCCAAGCTTTAACAAATTCAATCTCACTTTTGGGACCAGGTATAAGACTAATTACCTTGGGAATCAAAACAAAAAATCCCTGGCTTCAAAGCCCAATATATAACTCAAAATATATCTCCCATTAAGAGGGAGAGAGACAGAAGTTGTAACACAATAGTGATAATTAAATTTGAAAAAGCCCTATATTATTAACATATTTTATGCTATTCAGAATAAATTCTAGCTATTATTAGTCAACTAGTTGGAAAATGAATTGTTTTCTGCGGCAATGTTTCTTTCCATCTAGTTGACAAAATTAAGTTTTGCTGGGGAGAAGTTATTAGTCAACTAGTTGGAAAAGGAAAGTTTTGCTGGGGCAACATTTATTGCCAACTAGTTGGCAAATTTAAGTGCTGCTGGGGGGAAGTTATTAGTCAACTAGTTAGAAAAATTAAGTTTTGCTGGGGAGAAATTATTAGTCAGCTAGGTGGCAAATTTAGATTTTTCCTATACAGATGGGCCAAATTTTCCACCTAGATGACTAAAATGTTTTTAATTATAAGGAGATTGGATAGTACCATTCTATATAAGCTTATAAGCTAATTTTTTCCAATAGTCAAAGGGTGGAGTCCCAAACAGGCCTATAAGTGCTGGTGCCTGGCTTTTACTAAAATTGTCAGCAATGAGCTAGTGTACCAAGTGACTTCATCGAGGGGAGCATAATAGGGCTACTACTCTTCATCCTCTACATAAATAGCATAACTGAAGGTAAAACCAGCTGCATCAAGCTCTTTGCAGATGACACATAGCATTTCAGCCAAGTGACAAAACAAGATATTAGAACCATCCTGCAGAGTGACATTAACATGTTGAATAGGAATCTTGAGAACCTAGGATTAAGCTTCAATGCAGGGTTTGGACTCGCCTATAAATTCCAATAAATTCCTATATTTTAATGCACTCCTATAAAATGCCTATATTTTGGCTAAAATCCTATTATTCCTATATTTTCAACTGAAGATCACCAAGAACATTGATCATGATTTGCAATTTTCACTGCTTGTTAAGTAAGCCAAGATGTGCTTTTCTTTGCTTTTGACTCTGCTTGTAGACTGTGCTGTTTTTTGGTGTAGATCAACAATTAATTACAACTGTTGAGCTGTTTGAACTTAACTGATGCTTTGTGTTGGGATTAGTAAGCTGCTTCTGCCTGGTCTATGTTGTTGTCTTGACTTAGTAGCCTATGTTTAGTTGTTTGTTCATGTTGGGCCTGTTCAAAATGAGCAAAGATCAGTATATAGGCTAGCAGTCTCTGCTTAATGAGACTGTGAGTTCTTGCGACTTATGCATTTCCTGGCTGAACACTATAAAAGGCTGATGCAAATATTGCCCAGTTTTGGATATATCCACATTTTTTTCTTTTTATGGCCTTTTAATTGTGGGATGCTACTTTGCAGGGGATGCATTGTAATTAAGTATGGGGCCTACCAAGTTCAATAGTTCATGGCTTGCTATGATGGATTGCAGTGGTAGAAAGATTGGCAAATGGTGTAAGACTGGGAACAACCAGTACTCGTTCTTTTGCAAACTCTGCTTGAAAAATCTTGTTTGCACAGCTGGGGCTGCTCAGCTAAACCAATGTGTGCAATCTGCAGAACACAAAGCCGCAGTTACTGCTCAACTACATCCACTACAGCTTCACCTGACCAGACAATCTCGAGTTGATGAAACAACCAAGGATAAACCATTAGTTGGTACAAACATGTTTTGTGAGCATGATGCCGCTTATAAAGCTGAGTTAATATGGGCACTTCAGACAGTTCAGAGCACCATGTCTGCTAACTCTTCAGACCATATTCTCACCACCTTCCATGCTATGTTCCCCAGTAAGATCCCCAACAGAATGTCCCTATGTGCAAAGAAATTCACATATCTGATCACTGATGTGCTGCATCCTTACTGAAGCAAATGCTTGTGAAGGACATTCAGTCATATTTTGTACTAGAATATGACAAGACAACCAACAACGCTGGTATGAAAGAGTTTCGGATACGTGTTCAATATTGGTCCTCATGCAGAAATGAAATCCAGAGCAGACATTTATGCACAAGTTTTATGGGCCACGCAACAAGTGATGACCTGTATAGGAAGATTATGTCAGCCATTGAACTGTTCATGAGTTTCACAAACTCAAGAACAGCAGAACTGTTCATGAGTTTCACCCAACTGTTCCAGAAAGAAGAGCCTCTCATTCATGTTCTGCACTCAGAGATCAAAAGGCTAGTTGTGATGCTTTGCGGACAGGTCTTTACTCCAGATTTCATGACCAAGACTGAAAATTTCTCACCAGAAATGTTGAACCTTGCTGAAAAATTTGCAGAACAGCCCATAGTTTCAGAAAATGTGGAACAAACTTTTGATGAGAAAGCAACACTGAAAGACAAGGCTATTTTCTATGTCAATGTGTGAAAACATTTTATTGCAGGTATTTGCCATATTTTGAACAAATGTCCTCTGGAAAAGGATGGTTTTCTAGAGGCTTTATGCTGTTTGAGTCCAATCAACATGAAGGATTCAAGAAGCATTGCAGACATAGCAGTTGTGGCACGCGAGATTGCAATTGGAGTAAGCTCAGACGTTGCCCAGGCTGAGTGGCTGCTTTTGCAAACAGAAATGGGACCCCATGAGGACATTACTTGGATTGATCATTTTTGGAGCCATTATTTTGGACTGGTGAATGAGCGCAGGGACAGCAAGTAACCAGAACTTACCAAGCTTATCAAAGCGGTGCTGACGTTGTTGCACGGCAGCGCAGATGTTGGGCGTGGGTTCTCACGTTCTGGTAGGATTCTTGGTGAAGACCAGGCCTTGATGTCTGAATGCATTCTGGATGCAAGACTCATGGTATATGACACATTGAGGCTTTATGTAGGAAAACAGAACAGTTTGTTATTATAAAAGAGCTGTTGAATCTTGCATGTTCTGCATGGTCTTGGTATCAACAGTATCTGCATGAAAAGAAAAAAGAAGAGCTATCCAAGAAGGAGAAAGCAGTTTTCAAAGAGGACAGAAAGCAGAGTTGCAGGAGGTCCACAACAAAAAGAAAGAAATAGAAGACCTGGAAAGCAAAAGGAAAAAACTTAAGAACATCAGAGCAAGAAAAGAGAACAGTAGCAGATACTCTACTTCAGTAAGTGACCAACAGAATGAAGAAGGCTGCGAAGTCCAAGAGTTCCATAGATATCGCCCTAGCTGTTTCTTTGCTCGAAGGAGCTGTGAAGTTCAGAACAAGTGAAAGAGAGCAGATGGTGGAATCTGCAAGAATGGAGCAGTCTCTTGCAAAGAGAAAAACTGACCTCATATTGAAATTGATGCCCAAGAAGCAGCAAGAGTGATTCCAAATATTTTACCTGTATCAGTCAATCGTTGGCACAGTATGTGTATCTGATTTTTTTACCATTTGTACAGTTTGTATTTGAAAAAAAAAAAAAAAAATGAATGCAAAAACTCGGGAAATGACGAATTTATGTGACCAGGCATCCCACGCCATCTACCACAGATCTGATCCCGAGGACTTCTGAATCCTATATTTGGGCCTGGGAAATCCTATAACAATAAGACAGAGCCTATAATTTGAAACAAACCGACCTGTCTGAACCATGTCAATGCTGAAAAGTGCAAACATTAGGCTATGGATTGGACCCAAGCCAAAAAAACATTGATGACACCCTCACATTAGGGTAAATTTTTACCAAAGCATATTAGGCCTGTTTTTTCACTCATCAATGTGCTAAGATCTTACATCTTTTGTCAGAAAACGCTTAAAAGTGAAATCTTAGAACAAAGATCTTACATCTTTGGTCGTTTTTGTGCAAACGTCTTTCATCATTCTGCTCTGATCAGCGGTCTGAGAATATGATGAGTAGATCATCAAAGTTCTCTCATCATTGTTCTATATGGCAAAACAGTGGCGGTCTTCACACTTTTTGCTAACATCAGTGAGCTGTAAGATCTTAGAAGAAAGATGAGTTAAAAACGATAATCTTTGCAGAAAAATGTAAGATCTTAGTGCTAAAAAACGGGCCTATTATTGAGTTAGGAATAAAGTGAATACACCATTTGATGCCTTTTTTTTATGCTGATTACGAATATAACAATCATTTCTATCGGAAATGAATTTCAGCCCCCCCCCCTAACCTAACCTAACCTCCATATGTGCAAATATATATCCTGAACTGACATATATAGGGGGGGGGGGCTAAAATTCATTTCCGATAGAAATGATTGTTATTGTAATCAGCTTAAAAAAAAGGCATCGAATGGTATATTCGCTTTATTTGAAACTCAATAATTTGATTTGGTAAAAATTTACCCACATTAGCAAGAACAGAAACTGTTTCAGTCATATCACACACTGATTGTGAAAGAGACTTGGAGATCTTTATAGACTCAGGACTAAAATTCCACCAACACACAGATCTCATTAGAAATAAGGCAAGCAGGCTGGTTGGTCTAATCAGGCAGTCTATCAGGAATTTAGACACTAAAACCTTCACCAGACTCCACAAAGCCCTTGTGCAACCAACCATTGAGTATGGAAACATAGTCTAGGGCCCGTCATACGTTGGTGATGCTCTCAAAATCAAAAAGGTGCAGAGACATGCCACCAAACAGCTCCCTGGACTGAAAGAAATGTCATATGAAGAGCACCTGAAACAAATGAAGCTGCCAAGCCTAAAGATCTTCTTTATGGTCAGTTAGCAGTTAAAGACTGGAACTTGTTACCCAAAGAAGTAGTGTTGGCACCAACTCTAAACAGCTTCAAAAACTGTATTGACAAGCATCTACAGAAAGAAGTGTTTATTCATAATACATAACATACAAAAGTGATATGACTTTGTGCACTAGGCGCACTATGTTGAGCCAAGATTAGAGAGTGCCATAACAGGATATGATATCCTAGTAAGAGGCATTGCTCCTGTAAGTTATGAGCTGCTGCAGATGACAGTAATATAGCATAAAGAAGCTTTTGGGTGGGTAAAGGTGAATGTTGTGGTATAAATGTAGCCTATGACCATTCTAGTACCATACATAAGGAGACATGTTAAGAAAACAGTTCTTGCTTCATGATATGTAAAACAATCCTAATTAACATATTTTCCAGGTGGAGAACCTTTATTATCACTTCTTTCACTGTTGTATAATTTTTTTAACAAAATTGTGAAAAAAATCATATTTGACTACATTTATCTGTTTTCACATAAGCCTAGTCTGTACATGAAAGTTACCATCACTACCATGTACCAAAAAGATATAAATAGGCAAATGTTGATAAAGTTTGGTTAGATTAGCTAGGTGGGGTAAAATTCTACTTTGGCTATCTTGGAAAGGGGTTAGGTTAGGAAAACAAACTTTTCAGGGATGTGTCTACAGGCTAAAGTATGTCCCGGGTAGGTATTTTGAAGTACCTACCTCCACTCCTTCTCCCTTTAGAGGGTCCTGACCTTGATGACCTTTAAAAATCTGTGTGTTATAAAAGTGAAACCTTGCAAAATAGATCTTCTACTTCAGTAAAGTGCAACAAAATTGTTTTCAGCTTCAAAACTTTGCTCAATCCCAATTTAGAAGGTTTTAAAGATATGCAAATATATTTCCTAAATTTTGAAAAAAAAACATTGGTATGGCTTAAAATTCCACTCAAATAACAGAAATTGCATTTTCAGAGCTAAAGCCAGAGAAAAAGAAACTGATAACTGAAAATTAAGGTAAAATATTGTTTTGTCAAAATTTCAATAGGACCTGTCATGTAGGCAAATTTCAGGACCCTCTAGAGGGAGAAGGAGTGGTGGTAGGTACTTCAAAATACCTTCCCAGGACATACCTAACCCCTTTCCAAGATAGCCAAAAGTAGCTAAAGTAGAATTTTACTGCTAGATGGTTCTTGGGTGTTTGTTTTATAAACAATTTTCAAGACTTGGAAAATAGACATAAATATTGACAAATGTGAGTGAAAAACTAGAAAAACAAGGAAAATAGTACACTGTCTAAGTAAAGATACAGAATAAATCAAAGTATTACCATAGATTGTGTACCATTATATTGTGAGATATTCTCCCCCCCCCCCATATAAAGCTAGAATTATTAACTGATCTGTTGGTCATTGTTCTACAAAGAATATCCAGAAAATTTGAACAATTCTTGGCATTATTGCAGCAGAAACCTTAAAGCAATTGAAAATTGCCAGGGATGCTCATTGGAAGGGAAAATTGAATCTTAGAGTTTGAAAATTACCTTCCCCTCTGTCTCTTTGTTTAAAAAAATCTATAAAAATTGCACAAAAGTTATTTCTTGAGTAAATCAGGGTGTGAGGGGTATACACTACTGGAGGGAGTTATACTGAATATTGTTTTTATGTCTGTAATTCCCTTCATAAGCAAAGATCAGTCTTGTAGTGCAGCTTGATAAAACTGATGACAATAGAAAAAGAGAATGGATTATTCTCTGTATAGAGAAAGAGAACAATAAGAAGAGAGAATTGATTATTCTAGAGTGCATGCTTATATGTGCACAGAAAATTTCTAAATTATGAGAAAAATATGCATATTTTGTTTTACTTCACTTCATTCTATTCTCAGCAGACATTTTATACAGCCTGCTGATGCAGAGATAAATGTCCCACAAATAGCACTGCTGTTGTATTAAAAAAAGGGAGAAACACCCCTTAAAAATCAAGTGATCTTAAGGGAAACACAATGTTCAGATTTGGCATATCAGAGAACACTACTGTATGGGTTTCAAGCTCCTATCTGCATAAATGTGGAATTTTGTATTTTTTACCAGAAGAAAGATCATGGACATGTTTTTTTTTTCTCAGGGGGAATTGTACTGACCCAGTGGTCCTAGAATATTGGAAGAGGGTTCATTCGGACGGAAATTAAAAGTTTGAGTGCCCTTTTTAATAGACCAAAAAAATTGGAGGGCAGCTAGGGCCCCTCCACTGCCCCTTTTTTAGGGGGGGGGGGGTGGTGCAAAATATGTTGATCTGAAAAAAAATATTTTTATTGGGGGCACAAAATAGGTTGATCCAATAAACTTGCATTAGGAGCAAGTTTAATTAACGCAAACTTGAGTTAATTAAGTAAATTTCACTACTTTAGACTACGCAAAGGGGGGGGGGTGCCCCCTCCCCCCCTGGATCCGCCACTGCCCTTTTTTTACCCAAAATCATTCGACCAAGATTTTGAGATAGCCATTTTCTTCATCTTAGTTAAAAGGCCCAATAACTATGCCTTTGGGTATTACATGACCCCTCTCCCACAGCCCCAGGGGAAAGGTCTTTAAATTATAAAATTTTGCCCATTGTTTACGCATAGTATTTGTTATTGGGATGCATGCATACATTTTCGGGTGGGGAGAGGGTACAAATTTTCTGCTGAGGGTTTTACTATGGGGAATTTTCCATGGGGAGAGAATTTTCCAGGGATTGAACCTGTCAGGGAAAATTATACACTGCGGGAATTTGCCAGAATTCTTATACAAATTTCCTTTTATATGTCTTGCTTTCTCTTTTCCGTCTCTATTTTTTGCACAGAGTGGTTAAGAGTAATTGTCCAGAGTAAATTTTCACCAGGATGAATTGTCTAGAGGATATTTCTGTGGGGAGGAGGTTTCTCCGTGGAGGTGGGGCCAGATTTCCTAGCATTTTTTTTTAAAAACGATTAGAAATTAAATAAAAAACAAGTTTTTTCAGCTGAAAGTAAGGAGCAATATTAAAACTTGAAATGAACAGAAATTATTACGTATATGAAGTGGGATACCCCCTTCTCAACACTGTCCTCTTTGCGCTAAAGTTTGAATTTTGTCCCAATTTTCAAAGAATGAATCACTGAAACACAAGGGGCATGACTGGAGGGCAACTAACCCCCTCCCACACCCACTATTTCCCCAAAAACATCAAATCAAAATTTTGAGATAGCCATTTTTGTCCAACATAATTGAAAAGTCCAGAAATTCTATCTTTGAGGATGACAACCCGCCCCCCCTAGAGCCCTTAGGGCAAGGGTAGTAAGTTATGCACTTGGGGCATATAAGGTTTATATAGAAAGGGTGATTGTATAAAATTCGGAGGGGGTTCATTGGATTGGTAATCAGAAGCTCTAAGTGTCCTTTTTAAGATTGAAAGTGATAGAAGGGTGGATACCCCCCCCCGCAAACCTCGTATTTTCCCGAAATGCATCTGATACCAATTTTGAGATGGTCATTTGTCGTTGTAGAAACTTCAAAAAAGGCTCATTCGATTGGAAATTTAAAGGGCTTTTGCCCTTTTTATTGGTCAAAAGTGATTGGAGGGAAACAAGCCCCCCCCCTCCTTGCCCTTCAGTTCCCAAAACACAACAAATCAAAATTTTGAGACTGCCATTTTGTTCAGCGTAGTTTAAAGCTCTGGAAATTATGTCTTTGACAACCCCCATACCTTCTCAAAACCATAACATAATTCACACTTTACTGAAAAAATAATGGCTTTGGATTGTCAGTTTAGTATACATATACTGATATTTATTCCTTAAAGTTTAAATAATTTTTTTTATTTATTAAAGTTGAAAAAGTTAAAACATTATAAACGTAATTAAGAGTCAAAAGTAAATTGAGGGATGTCAGCCTCCCCCCCTCCCCATGCTGATCATTCCCCAAAACATATCCGATCGAAATTTCAAGAGAGCCATTTTGTTCAGCATTGTTGAAAGGTTCAGTATTGGAGATGTCAACCTCCCCACAGTCCTTAGGACAAGGGCTGTAAGTTAGGAAATTAGTTCATTGTGTACACATGGCGTATGTTATTGAGAAAGGTAGGCTATACATGTCTAAACTTTACTTCCCAAGAAGACAAAGGATATTCAGGTGAGCCTTTCAGAGCCTTTCGTTTTGAATTTCATTTATCTATTGATAGTGATTTGTGGTAATTTGAAGCTTGGACGATTATATAAATTTATTTTTGCTCATTCTTGGCTTAGTGAAGCTCTTTACTTTTCTTCGAAAACCTTGTTTTGTGGAAAAAGGTTTTTTAATTAATTCTAATTAAACAGCCCCTGTGCTTCAGGAATTGTTCAGAAAGAATTAGGACAAAAAGTCAAACTTTAGAGTAAAGAGTGAGATATTGATGAGGGGGCAGCTCCACTCATCTACAAAAACATTTCTGTTTGTTTTACGTTTTAATGTTTCCCCTTACTTTCAGTTGAAAAAGCTTTTTTTTTTTATTTCATTTCTTATAATTTTTCAAATAATGCAGCGAAATCTGCCTCCCTTCTCTGTGAAAAATTACCCCACAAAAAAACTCCGCCATGGAAAGTTCCTCCCACGGTAAATCCCCCTGGACAATTCCATCCTTGCTGAAAGTTTCCCCCGGGAAACTTTCTGCAGACAATTCCACTTGGAAAATTATTCTTAGTGTACTTTCATTTTAAAAAATACTTGATTTTTATTTAATTTCTGATTATTTTTCAAATCATGCAGAAAATATCCCCCTCTGTGGAAAGTTGCTCCTGTGGACATTTCTCCCATGGAGAATTTCTCCTGTGGAAATGTTCCCCATGGAGAATTTTTCTTTCAGAAATTCCAATCCTCACAGAAAAATCCCCCAGACAATTTTAACTCCGTTGAATATTTCCCAATCAGTTCCCTCAGAAGATCTGCACATGTAAAATTGAGTTGCCAAGGAAAAAGCACGACAAATAAAAATAATTTCTTTCAGGAAGTCTGGCAAATTGGCCCTGTGTGAAATTTCCCCTGAGAATTTCCCTCCAGCTGCCCCCTCCTTAATACCTTGCTCTTCACACTTTTTTTTTTCAATTTCGTGTTCTAACTATATGCTGCAGTATTTCAGAAATCGCCGTTGAAGAATTGGGCAAAAAGTCCAACTTTAGCGTAAAAAGCAAGGTATTGAGGAGGACCCTCCCTCATGTACAGAATAATTCCTGTTTGTATTAAGTCTTAATTTCGTTCGTTACTTTCAGTCAAAAAGACTTTGTTTATCAAATTTCTTATCATTTCTCAAATAAATGCTTGGAAATCCGCCTCCTTCCTCCATGGAAAATTCCCCCTTCCATGAACGTTCCTCCATAAAAAGTTCTTCCCGAGTAGAATCCCCCTCCGCCCAGAGAATTCCTTCCCCGCTGACAATTTCTCTCAGAAAATTTCCTACAGACAATTTCATCTGGAAAATTCTTCTTAGCCTGCTTTCAGTTGAAAAAAAAGACTTGTTCTTCATTTTTTCTAATTTTCTAATTCTTTTTTTCTAATTTCTAATTTTTTTTCAAATGGTGCCTAAAGTCGCCCTCTGTGGAAAATCCCCCCCCCCCCCCCTACAAAGGAAGGTTTCTAATAGAGAAAATTTACCCATGAAGAGCTTTTCCTACTGAAAATTCCCCCAATGAGAATTTCTCCCGTGGAGAATTTCTCAAACAGACCCCCTCCCCAAAGAAAAAAGTCTCTCAAATAATTTGAAACCCTTTGAAAATTTCCGCTGGATAATTCCCCCAGAACATCTCTACATGTAAAATTGTGTTGACAAATTAAGACAAATTCAAAATAATTCGAATAGGAATCCTGGCAAATGTCCATGTGTAAAATTTTCCTTTCAAAGTTTATTCCTGGAAGCTTTCCTCCCCGCAAAAAATTATCCGCGTGGAAATCCTCCCTTCGCCACAGAAAGTTCCCCTCCCAGAAAAATGTCTGTTTACTTCTAATAACAAATACTATATGTAAACAATGAATAAATTTCATAAATACAACCCTTTCCTCAGGGGCTGTGGGGGATCATGTCATCCTCAGAGGCATGGTTATTTGATCTTCCTACTATGCTGAACAAAATGGCTATCTTAAAATTTCGATTGGGGAAAAGGGGCGTGAGAGGGAGGCTAGTTACTACCTTCTCAAAAAGGGCACTACAACTTAATTTCCATTCGAATGAGCTATAATCCGATCTTGTTGGACCATTTGTTTGATATGATCCTCCTGCCAAAAAAATAAAACAAACAAATACGCATCCATGATCTTTCTTCTGGCAAAAAGTACTTAAGTTCCACATTCTTTTAGATGGGAGCTTGCAATCTCTACAGTAGAGTTCTCTGATATGCTGAATCTGATGGTGCGATTCTCATTAAGATTCCATAATTTCTGTGGGTTGTTTCCTCCTTTTTCATAATAACGTGAATTTTCTCAGGCTTGCAGCTTTTGATGGGTAATAATAAACATAATGAATTTTACTTATTTGGAATCAGCATAATAAGTCATTTTTTTTTATATGTCTATTGTTATCAAAATTCCGTTTAGAATTTCGGTTACTATTGGGTCAAGTTGCTCCTTACTTACTGTTCATTACCATGAGCTGTCTGACACTAAGCAAGAAAAGCAGAAAGTTTGCATACCATCTCTTCTATTTAATTAAGGAACAAAAACAAAACGTAAACATTTACAGAAGAGAAGCCCCTTTTTTTAATATTCTTTTTCTTGAAGTGGTTGTAGCCTTATCCCAATTCAGAACAGTATTGATTTCCTTTTTATCAAGGTCATAGTAATAGACATCCAACAAACTGATGCTGGAAAGCCGGCATTGCAAAAAGTGGGGTAATATAGTAGCCATGCAACATGTCAGTTTTCATGGCCTAGTGACATTTGTTGGCAGATTTTGTCAGAAAATGCTATTGCTTCCACTATTCCCGAATTCGTCCGTAGCTTTTGGAATCTTGTCGAGTTCTGCTACTGGCTGCTCTATGGAACGTTTTTCATACCTGCTGGAAAGGGACAATAATGTAAAAAATTTACTCAGTGATGCTTAGGAATATCTGAATTCCTTCTATTTTGAACTGGGACCTTGAACTGCAGACCTAGAACATGTACCTGTTTTAATTTATTGTGTTTCTCCAATGACAAGTCTTAGCTGTAAGAATGGTAGCATTTTTGTCCTCGTTCGTAACCCAATTCCCATTTCTTTTAGAGTTCCTGCGATTTATTCAGAGCTGCAAATACTTAGAATTAGATGCATCCAAGATAAGAAGTGAAAGTTCTCGGTTGCTCAGAGAAAAGCAAGATTTGAGTCGTAGATTGGAAACTGAAACGTTGAAACACGAGCAGTCACGGAGCTTGTTGGAAAGATCACTTGAGAAAAGAAGAGTATTAGAAAAACATAAAAACGCTGCAGTAAGAAACCGTTTAATTTTAGATAAGACAACTTTCTAATCAAAAGAATGGGCACTACAAAATAAAGTATTGTTAAACTTCTATTTTGTATAAAGACAAGAAAAGAGGACTTAACTCAAAATCGTAAACCGTTATCTAAACCAGTTAGGCATTAATCTTTTAGCGCAAAATAAAGAACTTAAATTTAGAGTAACCGTTTCCAGAGACAATCGTAAACCCTGTGCGTTTCCGCCCTTAGAATAACTGACGTATCTTCTGCAAATAATATTGGTAATTCGTTACAAAAAGGCAAGGAATTTCGAAGATCATTTATATAAATAAAATACAAACTGTCAGCCTAAATACAGATCTTTGAAGAACTCCTATATTTTCAAAAGGAAAAATGATTCGTCACCAGATAAATATTGTCGTGTTAAATCAGAGGAATTCGGCAAACTCCTATATTTTCCAGTTTATTAAAACAATTACGTGACCAAAAAAGCGCTTTTAATGGGGAAAAAATTGTTGCTGCCAAATAGCTATCAATAGCCAAATGCTTCAGCAAAATGATCACAAATGCTTCCTCCATCCTATTAAATATCTTACTCTTTCATGAGTTGTAATATGTAATGTGATATTTCTTATTTTAACTTTATTTGTATTTTTGTTTATTATTTTCCTTATTTTCTGGGCTGAATCACATGTGTGAAACTGAATTTACAAAAGTAGTTTACCTCTGCTTCTCTGAGAACAAGGTTTAATTGGTCTTTATAATGTTTAAAAATTTTCTTCATTTGGGATTTAATTTACTAAAATTATTACCTTCATTTGGGTCCTTCATCTTTAGACTATACAATCTATTTTTTTTTTCCTTTATGCTTTTCAACAAACTTCCAAGGACATACTTGATCAAATTTTTTGTCACAAAATAAAACAGTTGACTGATTCAGGTCTTCAACATTAAGGACATCATTCCAGTCTGTACCCCCTCTTTTTAACTCCTTTTACTTGATCTCTTTTCCTGTTTTATTTCTGTTCTAGAGAAATTGGAAACAACAGCGCTGATATGGAAAAAGTTTCGACAGAATTCCAAAAGCTGCTGACTTTTTAGTAGCACAACTTGTGTTTTGACAGCTTTGCTTTGAGCAAAAAATATTGTTATATGTAAAATTTGCAGAACAGTAACAAATGTAGGTTAGTATAGCTTGCAGTTAGAAATATCAATAGTTTTCTGAATTACCATTAACACTGTAAACTAATTCACTGGTGAGTCATATACTCGTCATACATATCATACTCCATAATTTTAGATGTACCATTTTATCAAAAATAATATGTCATATTTACTCTAGTACTCCTAGTGGAATATAGTATTCAAAGTCTGAAGTATATTGTATATTACTTATTGCTGTTACTTTGTGGATAGAGTTGTACACTCTTATGCTATTGGTATTATGAAAATTATGCTTAGCCAACTGCATGCTTGATACTCATTAATCACTATAACTATAAAAACCACCATTTGATTTCTGGGAGAATAATATTGATTGGCAGCCTGACAGTCACATGCATTATGAAGCTGTGATATTAATTTTCCCCTAACATAATCTCAAAAGAACCAGAGAAGTACTGCTACATTGTAGTGTGGCTGGTTTAAGATACTAATCTTCCAAATTCCAGCTTTCCTATTACCTGCTTTAACTTAATGTACACATTGATAGCTACCAGCCCTTTTAACATTCTTTCTCTCTGACGAATAAATAGTTTTGCGAGAATCTGGCCATTTCTCCCAGACTTGGACAAACATTCCCTTTCATTTGAAGAGAAGTCAAGTAAGTAAAAAACTGACCACAAAAACCAAGGATAACGACGGCTTAAAAGAGAATTTTCACATAGCGACGTTGAAAGCTAACGAGTTTTTAGTCTGAACAAGTTTTAATAAGCAGCAGTGTAAGAGCTCACTCACAAAGCGGGATAGTACGTTACTTCTCTAAATGCGTGCTAAAGTCATTATAATGTACTAATTGAATTTGATACCAATCTCTAGGATTACCAATATCTTTGTCTTGGAACATTAAAGATCAGGATTGCATATGGTTTTAATGAGAATAAAGGACATAATGGTATTCATAAAGCAAGTGGAACACGGGGCTTTTCAGAGCCAGTCCGGTGTACTACTTCACTAATGCGATGAAGTTTCAGTTTATCAGCACGATCGGTTGCGCGAAATAAATGCCACTTCTTCCGTGAACCGAAGTGAACGTCCAAGGCCGCTTCAATGAATGACTTACATGTTTCATTAGTAAGGGACCCTGCCACTGGGTAACTAACTCACCATGAAGTGGGACGGAACTAAGACTACGGCCACGAGCACTTGTGTCCACAATTCTCGACAAGAGATTCGCATGATGTCTTGCACATACAGCACAATAAGAGGTGAATAAATTCGGGAATACCATCAAACAGTGTTGGCTGCTAAAAAAATCAGTAAAGTTTTTGCAGTACACTAAGAGAGGAATGCTTAGGATCTTCATGTACGCTAGCAACATGCTCTAACCATGTTTTGTAGTGTTCGAGAGCTGGACTTTGTGGAAAATTTTGAAAACCCTCTGAATTTGCAGGATCAAGCAAGTGTCCAAGTTGATCTGGCTTTTCGATCGTCAGTTCAACCGAGCTGGTTTCAAATATATTCTTCACGCCTATTCTTCAAGTGGGTTGTACTTATTTGTGGCAATGAAGAAGTGCGAATTGAGATTATTCAATAGTTTATCTAAGAAGTTTTAAAGTTTCCGAGAACTTGCAGCTACCACCTCTCTAGCCATTCCTGCAGAATCTCCCAGCTCAGAAACCACATTTTTATCAATTACCGAACGTGTCCTTCGTGACATCAGGGGTTTCTGGCGTAAAACTACGGAAACACCATGGTATAAAAGATCTGTCGAGGAAGACGCCGCTTTCGAGAAGTAAAGAAGTAGTTGAGAATCAACTAAATCATCTGCTGACAGTTGCAACTTCATTTTGGCAAGGTCATCAATTTTTTTATTCACCATATTCCTAACTTCCCATGGTAAAAGCTCCATCTTTTGGAGTGAAAGGGAAAGGCTAAATACAGTTTCGTAAATATCAATAATCCCTTCTAAACTAAGTACGAAATCGGCTTGCGAGATATTATTCAAACAGTCATCTTGATTGTCACGGAGTAAGAAAAAGATCTGGGGGTAGTTTCCCTGAAAATTCGGGAAACTTGTGCTAAGTATGTAGCAAACCTAGTAGAGGAAAAGAAGGATGGCTTCTTTAAACTAAAACCTTGTGTCTTGGTAAGGGTTATCATTGCTTCGAAACTTTTTTCGTAACCCATCTTTTTGTTACCAGTGAATATGAGGTCACAAAGATCTGACATGCACTGTGACGACTTTCGTGAATCTCCTTCAGCCAATTCAACGCGATGGGCTGGATCCCAGTTAAATTTATACCAGGGAGAATCTCGGAGACCAATAAGCGTCAAGATGAGTAGGCACATGAAGCGTGAAATATTGTCCATCCATCGCTCCACCTACAAGCTGTTGCTTGATATTTTCTACCGTCAGAGAGTGATGCTTCAAAGCTTCAAGCAGAGCGCGTGCGATGTCTAATCCTGTATGCCCACTAACGATTTGCAATTCGACAAAAAAAAATCAAGTCGTCCAGTAAGGAAAGAAATAATACCAACAATCTGAACCATTCGCCTATTAGGTGTCATCTTGTCGGCAATAATAGCAAATAGTGGTGGCCGTTTAGTAGCGAGTAGATTTTTACTAAGGCATCTTTGTACTGAGGTATCTATTAGGTGTTTAATTAACAGATACCTTTCAATCATATTCGTCTGGTTTTTGATGTGTAGTAAGTATTTGAGACAAAAACTTCGGAAAGTAGTGAAAACATTGTGTCAATTTAGGTGAAAGTGATAGTCATTAAGGGTGGATAGTCACTAGTGATAAATCGCTAGCGGGGGAAACCTTGAACGGAACGGGAATTTTGGGGAACCGATTTTTTAGTTGAGAAGACAGAGATTTTTGGGAATATCCCCAGAAATTTGGGCATTGTGGAAGCACTGATATTTTCATCTGCCAATAAATTTGAAAACTGCTAAGTAGCATTGCTACTTTGCTACCCCACATTTTCCATGGCGGCAGCAGCGTAATGGTCAGACATATCATTCAAAATGATGTAGGTACCTAAGCAAGTTTTACCAGTAAATATTTTATCAATAATAGTAGCATTATTATGACAAATTCTTGCTTATACTAAACCAGTGGGCAGTAATTCATATAAAAACTACATATTCAAAAATTTTAATCCCTTGTTTGATGTCGAAATACATTTCATTAAATCAATGTTAAAATCCCCCATAACGAAAAAAGGATGACGTTGTTGATTTAGGACACCCAACTGAATCATATTTTCTTAAAAATCTTAAACAGTAGACAAAGGCGGCCGATGTACTACAATTAGCAAAATCATATTCCTTCCGTCACTCACGTCTATTACACAACTTTCAAATATCATCTCAACATCCCAAATCATTAAATCCTTACGTTTGTAACATAAAAAAATATCTCATGTAGATCTACCAATTGCCCCCCCCCTTCTCTTTCTGGTTTTCGACTAGCATGAGAAAACAGTAATTTTAATACTGGTGAAATGGATTATTTTCGTCAAGAAATGTTTTACAAATTCCTCATATATCTGTTGACTACTCCTTCAAAAATCATGCAAAAAATATGGCTACTATTTAATTCTTTACAGTCCCAAAATGATAGTCGTTGCATTTGATTATTTGAAGATGGAAGATAATAAAAAAAACATATTTATTTTTAGGTGTAAAACATTTATCCAACCAATTTTCATCTTGAGCTGAAAACCTCTGAAAATACTTTTTATATTAAGAGATTCTTTTTCAGTTGTGACAGAATATGATAGAAACAAATATGACACATTGACTGAAACTGGCACAAAATTAGCACCCCTTCTCCGTCAGCTGATAATAATAAAATGAAAAAAGAGAACAGGAAAAAAATAAAGAAAATAAATACAAAAAATATGATACTTGTTATAGATAAGTAATAAAGTAAACAAACATAAAAAGAGGGAAGCACAAAAAAAAACACTTTTTGCTGACATATTTAAATTTTATCATTAAACGGTATAACAATCCATTCTGTATGGCTATCGTTGCGCTAGATCTGTAACAACACACAACCCAGCAAGTAAAAATTGTACACAAAGTACAAAGTTCCACATTTTGGTAGATAGGAGCTTGAAACCTCTACAGTAGGGTTCTTTGATATGCTGAATCTGATGGTGTGATTTTCAGTAAGATCATCGCTTGACATTTTTGGGGAGTTTCCTCTCTTTTTTGAAAATCAGGCAGATTTTCTCAGGCTTGTAGCTTTTGATGAGAAATGTTAAACTTAGCAAATCTTATATATTTGGAATCAACATAAAAAGCCAATTCTTTTGATGTATTAATTGTTGTCAAAATTCCTTTTTCAGAGTTTTGGTTACTATTGGCCGAGTCGCTCCTTAATTACAGTTTATCACCAAGAACTATCTCAAAACAGGTGGAACAGGTTTAATAACCCTTGCTTCAAATCCTGGAATATCACATGTACGTAACTTATCTCAGAATGCACATAATTTCAATTGAAAACTTTTCGACATCAAAACTTAAAACGAACAGAAACTTTTACGTATATGATTGGGTTCGCCCCCTAGTCAATACCTCGCTCTTTACGCTAAAGTTTTTTTAGTACTTTCATAAGAGCTATTTATTCTAATTAACGGCCTTTGTTATTAAGGGGTCATTCTTAAAGAATTGGAAAAAAATTTGAACTTAAGCGCAAAGAGCGAGGTATTGACTTGGGGGCGAATCCCCTAATATACGTAATAAAAATATACGAATATAGAAGTTCGTTACGTAAATTAATTCGTAAGTTACGTATATTTATTACTAATAAAAACATCGTAAATAAAATTAAAGAACTTTCGAGAAAGTCATTTAGCCCCCCCCCAAAAAAAAAATTGATATGCAAATTTCATTTTAATTATTCATGTACGGTGAGCCAAAATCAAAACCTGCATTAATTCAAAAACGTTCAGAAATCAAATAATTTTTTTTTTTTACTGAAAGTAAGGAGCGACATTAAAACTTAAAACGAACAGATATTATTCCGTATATCAAAGTGGCTGTCCCCTCCTCAACGCCTCACTCTTTACGCTAAAGTTTGACTCTTTATCACAACTCAGTTTTCTAAAACAATAAAAATCTTTAGCGTAAAGAGCGAGGCGTTGAGGAGGGGGCAGCCCCTTTCATATACGGAATAATTTCTGTTCGTTTTAAGTTTTAATGTCGCTCCTTACTTTCAGTTTAAAAAAAACTTGTCTTTTTTTATTTAATAGATAATAGAAATAATAGGTGAAAGGGATTACTGCTATGTACGAGAATAACATTGCTGCGGTTAAGGTAGGAAATGAGGTTAATAGCTGGTTTCGTATTAAATCAGGAGCTAAGCAGGGTTGCCTTCTATCCCCTTCAATATGGATGGTATGATAATCTTTGTCCTAAGAACCACATCAAAGGCTATAAAAAATGAATATAATAAATGAATTAGTATATATACGCAACGACCAAAAAAAGAACAATAGCCAAATAACATACAAGATTAAAAAGAGAACATACCTGAGGCCTGGGAGTCAAAGCGCAGAGAAGACAACCATACACCATGAAATAAACACTCAGGGGACATCAACTCCTCAGAAGAAAAGGAAAAAAACATTTTTTAAAAATAAATAAATAAAAAATGAAATGCTATTCTGTTTGATTCTTAACTAAACGGTCCTTAAGAATCCTTTTAAAATTCCCAAACGAGTGGCATCTCTGTACTGAAGAAGGTAGGGAATTCCAGACCTGTTGACAAGCAAGGAGAGGATTGAAATCCGAACGCATAGTAGGGGTAGGAGGAATGCAGATATTAAATGAAGAACGAAGGCTATATGGAGCTGAATCAGAAATAAACATAGGGGTTTTTTGAAGAGATTTTGGAAGATTACCATGAAGCTGATGAAAGACAAAAGAAGCACAAGAAAGAATGTAAATAGACTGTAGATCTAAGAGCAGTGTTGGTGAGGAACGGTTGGTGTCCATCACCAGACGCCGTGTTTTATTATGCATGACAGAAAGTGACTGCAGTATAGAAGGAAAAGTAGACATCCATACAATGGGGGAATAGGAAACATATAACTGTACAAGACAGAAAAAAAGAAGCTTCAGAATAGATCCAGGAAATGTGCGTCCAAGTTTTTGAATGATACCCAAACTTCGTGAGACCTTAACCCTAATCATGGCTATATGGTTTCTAAATGAAAGGTTCACATCAAGCAGGATACCAAGAATCCGGACCACCCTATTCTCTGGTCTACACAAGGAGCCTTGTGACACCTGAAGTTGTGTAAGCTGAGGAAAAGCTATACCAATTCGAGAAAAAATAAGAAAATGTGCCTTACCACCATTCAAGGCCAAGTAATTAGCATCAAACCATGAAATAACTCTCTCGAATATTGCCACAAGGTTAGACTTGATATCACATTCCGTCTTCCCAAAAGTCCCAAGAGTGGTGTCATCAGCAAAAGTAACGAAAAAATCTTCATTAGAAGTAGTATTAGAACACGAACGAACATCAGGATGACATAGCTTGCAGCATGCAAGAGGCCTGGTGTTTTTAGCTGCCGAAATCAGATCATTAACATAAATCAGAAATAAAACCGGGCCAAAAACACATCCCTGAGGTACCCCACAATCTACTTCAGATGGGCTCCGGATCAATTGAAATAAGCCTACCAGAAAGATATGATTCAAACCATGAGAAAGCATTTGATCTTATACCAATATGCGATAGTTTCCGAAGAAGAATACGATAAGTCGAGGAATCAAAAGCTTTACGAACACCTAAAAATAAAGGTGCCGATATATGACCAGAATATATTGCCGAATGAATGAAATTCAAGAGACCTATGCAAGCATGCTCTGTAGAGTGATTCGCTCGGAATCCAAACTGGAAATCATGCAAAAATTCTTTTGCATCCAGAAAACTAAGACGCCTGAATAGCATAGCCTTCTCAAAATTTTTGCTGAAAATAGATAGGAGAGAAATTGGCCTGTAATTAGCAGGATCACTCCGAAAACCACCTTTATACAGCACTATAACCTTAGCTCGCTTGAGAGATTCGGGGAAAATTCCTATCTCGAAAGACAGATTGACAAGCTTGGCCAATGGTGACACAATAGCTGGCAGAATGGCACAGATAACCCTTGTAGGAATTCTTTCTGGCCCTGAAGACGATGATCCTTTAAGAGTATTCACGATACGAACTACCTAAAACTCAGAAACAGAGTTCAAGACCGTTGGCTTTAAACATGAGGGTCCAAGATAAGCTCTGAAATCACAACGAAAAGCTGCAGAGGAAGCAGTCGTCTTTCCTATATTAGCAAAATAAGAGGTAAGCTCTAGCTGAACATCTTCTTCTCCTTGGACGGTATTACCATCGACTATCAGCGTTGTTGGAACTGAAGGCAGAGGGGGAGTAGGCCTTGAACCGTTGATGATGAGCTATAGATGATGAAGCCTTGTAAAGCTTCCACAAATAATTTTTCCTTTTCCAGCTTTTATGGAGACCTGGAGTCATCCATGGATTCAGGGGTGCTGTCCTTTTCGAAGCAAGGGGCACTGGACCCTGATGGCAAATATCTACGATACTTTCTTTCACTAAATCATAAAAGATATCAAAAGAGCGGTTAAAACCCGAATCAGAAATCAAACTATCCCATGGTTTATCAGTCAGACGGGAATTAAGTAGACTCAGCTCAGTATAACCAAAACGGAAAAATGGGAGATTAGATGGTGATACTATACGCTGCGCTTGATCAGCGCTCCTATATCGGGAAATAGCGGGAAAATGATCAGAAATATCACTAACCAGCACTGAATTATCCAAGACATCTAGTGACGAGAAAAAATATTATCAATAAGAGACGCATGCGTCTCAGTAGCTCGGGTTGGTATACAAACTGAAGGTAGAGTTCCCGAAGAGAGCATCATCGACAAAAAATCTATAGCTGAAGCAGAATTTTGATCCAGCAGGTTGAGGTTGAAATCGCCCATAAGGATTTGTTCACAGGGATGCTTTTAGACTGAATCCAAAACCTCTTCCAGAATTTTCATAAAGAAGGTATAGATCCACTAGTGGACCTGTAAACCAAACCCACAGCTAAATCCTTACACTCTGACTTAATTTCAATAAAAAGGGATTCAAAGAATCCTTCCTCATTTCTGCTCAAATCACTTCGGAGATTGTATGCAAGACGATCAGCAATATTAAGGGCAAGTCCACCTGTCGCCATCTGTTTCCTGTTCAGCCTCTCCATCCTATATCCTGGAATATCTAAAACCATATCCTTATTTGAATCCAGTAAAGTTTCACATAATCCAATAATATCAGGAGTTCCACCACTAACGATCCGTTTCAGCTCATCAAAAGATGAACAAAGTCCCTGAATGTTAAGGTGAAGCACAGAGAAAATACCATCTCGTTTAGAGGAGGCAGAACCATTTAATTGCGAAACATACTTTTATTAGCCAAACTGGGGTTATTATTCATCTGATTTCTACTTTCAACTGAATTATTAATTACGCTTTCAATATCTAAAGGATTATTTTGTAACTCAACAAAACGTTCCCCCAAAGAGTTGATACCACCCTGGTCATCATAAAAAGAAGTCATCAAATTATTTACGGTAAAAAAAATTACTTACGGTGGATGGTAGATCCGCTCCGCGACCAAACCTACCAGACCAAAGGCTGTCAACATCACAGCAGAGCTACGGCATCTATACAGAGGTAACGCTGAACTCATTTTTGTGCACACATGAAACTGAAAAACAAAAAGGAAAAGCCAAAATAATTGAATCTGAAATAAGGAATAGTGGGGAGGAAAAAAAAATAAGGACAAAAATTAAAAAGTAAAATAATAGAGATAAGGATAAGTGAGAAAGGTGAGGAAAGATAAGGAAAAAGAAATAAAGAAAAACTAAGAAACAAACAAAACTAAGGAAAACGGATTGTCGATGGATTCATTTGAAGATCAAGTCACACACTCGCAGAAGCATAATTATATAATAATATATATAACAATAAATATACCAAAAGGATGCTAAAAACAAAGGAAGGAACCAGACAAGATAATATAATGCAATTAAACAACAAAAATCAGTTTTTATTCACAATTGAAAGGACGATCGCGTTAGACGCACTAACAGAGAACTTAAACGGATCAAAACAGGTATCCTCTACTCGCGTCCAGTTTTTCGCTTTGGAATTTTTCTTAGTTTCAAGCCAAATGTTAATCACTTTCGAAATGACTCTGGTTTCAGCCACTTTCACTAACGGGGTAGCAGAAGTGCGTAGGCTATACCCGCACGCTAAAAGTTCTTTACGGCGAAGCGCTAGGTCTCGAGGTAATTTGAAAGCGAAAGGCCCGCTTTCAAACGAGGTCAATATAAACAATATAAACAAAATAAACCAGCGCCTTGAAATGAAACAGCAATCACCTCTGATTACATTAATTGGTATTTCACTTGGCAAATATCCACAAACAGGTAACACAGATGCAATTAGCAAAGCACACGTTTAGTCAAGCGTTGAAATGTAGTTTAAATCAAGTCAACTCTTAATCCTTAGTTTCTGTTATAAATATAATCCGCTTTCGATGTTCACTCAATGAGAACAGAATGGCTGAATTCTTAACCATGGGTGGTCCGAAAAACGAAGGAGGATTTTTAGATTGTTTTCGAGAGAATCCTGATACGAATAGTTTTGGGTACCCGTCTGACTGACCGTATCTTGAACACTAAGGTGTGTGGAAATGCGGTTTAGTCCCGTTTTCTAGGGCTATAAAGAGAGAAAGGTTGAGATGGTTTGGACACGTTCTGCGGATGAAAGATGACAGATTGCCAAAGATCCAATCTTGATTGAAACGCTTCTCTGAGCACAAACAGATCCGGTCCAATATAGATGTTTTCATTCTGACTTCATTGAATGAAACATGTATTAAACTTAGCAACACACAGAAAAACGAGGGGGGGGGGAGTAGGTTTAATCCAAATTATTTGATTTTGAGCGTGGTCAAATTGGTTCAAACAAATACTTGAAGTTCAATGGGAAAGTACTGTGTATAGTTTTTTGGTATTAGGGCTTATATTTACTATGGAACATATGATTTGGTGATTTGTTATCACTCGTATATTACACACACCGTGAAGACGCGATACTTATATCGTTGGATTAATTAGTTTCCAAGTTGCACTTAAAGTTGTGCGCATGTGTATTCTATTATAATTTTAGTTTGAGCAGGATGCGTATTTTCTGTCTATAAATAAGAGTAGGTCCAGTTCTGCTAATTAAACTGTTCAGATTGCAATAAGGGTTAATTCAAGACACTTTATTTTTCCTATATAAAAACAAAATCCAAATTTTACGTGTGAGAATGTCAGGTGATTTCTTTATTTTTTTTATAGATTTTATCTGAAAAATAAGTGGTTAGAAAATATCAAGTATTGGTAACAAATATTTTCATATTTGTATTATTTTCTGCATCAGTCACCTGCTAAGAAGTCTTCTTGTACCGTAATTCAGTATGCGAGTATGTGTAAATGAAAGTATAATTTATTGTAACC
>JAQQPU010004676.1:0-21646 GCA_029168905.1 Artemia sp. Kazakhstan ARC1039
GCAACTCAAGGCTTGATAAAGAGTCGGAATAGATGATAATATTATTCAAATTTTCAATCAAAGATTGGTTTTGCTTAAGGTGTTCTAATGCCATGATTATGGCATTTAACTCAGCAGACATTATAGATAAATTATTAAATAATCTCTCGCCCATTGCAATTTTCAGGTGAGGAAGGAAAACACCACTTGCAACCTTCTCATTCATTTTTGACCCATCAACAAACATTTGGAAGTGATTTTTATAGGTAATTGTATTAAGTTCTGCAAAATTTTTCTGAACAAAAGCAATGGGGGTTAAATCTTTATTCCATTTTGAAAATTCAGTATTTATTATGGGAGATGACCAATTCCATGGAGGTGATTGGGGGAAAGTAGGTGCAATAGACTTTGCTGGTACAGGGAACTTCTTTTGAATATTGGCATACTCTTCTGCAATACCTCTATACATGGCTGGATTTCCTAACCAATTATGTAATGTGTGTGAGCTATTTGATTCAATTTTTGTAAGATTTTTTATCAAGAGAAAACTACGTCTCTCCCTTATTGTTGTTAATCCACTCTCCATAAGCAGAAACTTGGTGCTTGTGGGTTTCCTAAGACCAAATATGAGACGTATTATATCATTTTGTGTTGTTTCAATTTTTTGTATCTGGGTCTTTGCACATGCACCATAGACAATGAGCCCATAGTCAATATGGGGTCTTATATGTGATTTATAAAACTGGAGTAAGGTTTTCTCCTTACAACCCCAGGGTGTGGAAAGAAGTCTTTTTAGTATATTTGCTTTTCTATAACATTTTTTTATTGTGTTTGAAATGTGGAGGTGGAAATTAAGTTTTTGGTCAAGCATGGGACCTAGGTAATTAATATTATTATCTTCTGGAATAGTTGTTTTATTTAGAGTTAGTTTTGCATTAACATGGTTTCGCTTCCTGTGAAATTGGATTATTTTTGACTTGGTGGGTGCAATGGGTAAATCTGAATGTTGAGAGAATTTTTCAAACTGGAAAAGTGACTTTTGCAGATTTGACTGTGCTATCTGAAAGGTGTTGCCAGATGACAATAGCACCAGATCATCAGCATATTGTAGATTCGTGTGGGGTAGGTTCATGTCCCAGAGATATAGGGCAAATAGGAGGCAACTGAGGACTGCTCCCTGAGGTAGGCCTTTGGATATTGTCTTTTGGGGTGAAGAGGCTGAACCAACACAAACAATGAAACTTCGCACTTCTATGAAGGATTTAATAAAGGATACTAGCTTAGGAGGTACTCCAAGGTTTGCAAGTTTATTTAAAAGGATTTGGTGGTTAACATTGTCATATGCTCCTTCAAAATCAAGGAAAGCTGCCACTAGGATATTATTTTTTGAGAAAGATTCATTTATTGCATTTGTTAGCCAAATGAAAGCATCTGTTGAGGAGTGGTATTTCCTGAATCCAATTTGAGTGTGTGGGATCATGTTATTTTTCTCAACAAACCAGAGGAGTCTGTGATAAATCATTTTCTCCATTATTTTCCCCATCACAGGTGTAATCATTATTGGCCTATAAGACTCAGGGTTATCTGTTGGTTTATTTTTCTTTAGGATTGGTAGGAGGGACGAACATTTCCATATATTGGGGAACCTAGAAGATGCCGAAGCGTGATTATAACAATTTAGCAGTTCTTGTTTGTATGAAGGTGTGAGATTCTTTATCCATGTAGGGTGTATATTGTCATAGCTGCTGCTAGTTTTGGACCTAATATGATGTATTGCATTATTCAATTCCTGGATTGAAAATGGATTAGTTATGTACTCGGATCCTGGGCGTGGTTGGTAACTAGGGTTCATAGGAATTGTGGACAGTTTGCTTTGATTATTTGATGTTAGCTTATTAACAAAAAGAGTTGCAAATAGATTAGCCTTTTCAATATCATTGTCATAATGGGTATTATTATGTATAAGCTGATACAGGAGTGGGTTGGGAGAAGTCTTAGTCCCACATATGTGGCTTATAACTTTATGTATAATTGGCTCATGTGTTTCTCTGGAGAGATTATTTGCAAAATTATTCCAGTATTTATATTTAGCATCTATTATAGTCCTTTTTAGATTAGATTCTGCTTGTAATTCTGCTTGTAAAAAAATAAGAATAACAAGCATTTTCTATTTCTTCTTCTTCAACAAATTCGTTCTGAATTTGTTGTTGTTGTTATACTACAACTACGAATTTTGAAAACCTGTGAAAAAAGTGCCAAAAACCTGTGTGCCAGATGGGCTTGTTCTCCGCCCCGTGAGCTTGTTTTAGCCGTCAGGGGCGGGCTGAATTTTGGAGTGGGGGGCCGTGGGGCGGGAAAGTGGGCTTTTTTGTACAAAAAATGGGCTTATTTTGACTGAAAGTTTGGAACCAGATAAAAATTCCAAAATCACGGTGGCTTAGCCGTGGTTATGCACCAAAAAGACAAAATGCCCTCCTTTAGCGAGTAGAACGCTTTTTATTCTGAAACTCTTCTCCATTAGGAATTTATTTCTGCATGGCTGAGATGGCTCTGCGTTAGAAGTCTTACAAGTTACAAGCAGACCCCGAAGCCGCACCGAAAAGTCGACGGCACGCAGCCAAAAAACGGTGGCGCACCGCCGAGCTTGCATCACCGCGCTGACGCCGCTGCTGATTCTATTGGCGGCTGCGTCACTAATACGCCGCCGTTTGTTTTTGTTTTTTTTCTCTCTTTTTTGCTTATCGATATCAACCTCCGGGCTTCAACCGTCATTGCGGCTAATCTGTTTCTTAAGGATAAGTATTGTCATCTTGAGCTTGCCATGTATATCGGTTCGTAAGAAGGAGAAGAAGAAATTTTTCTTGAAACAAAAATTTTACCTTCCACTTTAAAATTCTGTTCATTTTTCTTTCTGATTTTTCGGATGAAAAGAAGTAGGTAAGAGAGCATTAGGCAATTTAGGATGTTATCATAGGCAGCGCAATCGCGCTGCCTAAGTAAAGAACAATGTTGGCCCAATGTATTTATTTTTTTTCATACCAGGGAAATTCGTATTGAAAGATTTGTCGTAGAAACTTTGAAAAGGGCTAATTCAATTGGAAATTGGAATAGCTATTGCCCTTTTTAATATTCGACAGTGCTTGGAAGGCAGCTAACACCCCTTTCATGCCCACCATTTCCCCAAACACATCCAATAAAATTTCTAAGATAGCCATTTTCTTCAGAGTAATTTATTTCCAGAGAGAAAATATGTTTTTGTGGAGGTTAATACCCCACAGCCCTTAGGGCAAGGGTTTTAAATTATGCCCCGGGGGTATATAAGAACGATGTTGGCACAATGTATTATTTTTTCCTTTGGACCAGCGTATTTCGTATCGAAGAAGTTGTCGTAGAAACTTCGAAAAGGGCTCATTTAATTAAAAATTGGAGTGGCCTGTGCCCTTTTTAATAGTCGGTAGTGATTGGAAGGCAACTAACACCCCTTCCACACCCACCATCTCCCTAAACACATCCAATAAAAATTTTGAGATAACCATTTTGTTTAACGTAGTTGAAAGTTCTGGAAATTAGCTTTTAGAGGATGACAACCATCCTCACAGTCCTTAGGGTAAGGGTTGTAATTTATGCCCAGGGGGCATACAAGGTGTTTATAGAAAGCGTTGTCGTAGAAATCCAAAATGGGATCATTCAATTGGAAATCGAAAGGTCTAGTGCCCTTTTTAATAATCGAAAGTGATTGGAAGGCTTGACATTTTTATAGTGAAGATCGATGTGGGTATAATGTAACATTTTTTTGTTGTTGTTGTTGTTTAGACCAGGGCACTTCGTGTCGAAGGAGTTGCCGTAGGAACTTCGAAAAGGGCTCATTCGATTGAAAATAGAAAGGGCTGATGTCCTTTTTAATAGTCCAAAGTGATTAGAGGGAAAACAAACCCTCTCCCACGCCCACCCTCCCATTTGCCTTTATGTTTAAAAAGTACATGTTACCTTAAGATTAAATCAAAATGCACTGTGTTAATGCTAAACCCCAATAAGGCATCTAAGCAGTATCCCCAGAACGACTGAGGGTATTATGTACAAATTTTCGGGGCTACTTATGCTTTTAAAATTTAACCAAATCAAGATAGCGTAAGTGTATCCAAGCTATCAAAGAAAGTAAACAGATTTTTTTGCAAATGGTATCAAGTTTTCCATTTCAGGTCAACTAGATGAGGTATGAAACTAAATTATTTACTACTATTTGTGTCCGGATTTTTAAAAGGATCTATGTTGTTAAAAATTGCTGAAATTTTTTTCCAGCATACAAATAGCAGGCCAAGCTATAAATTCTTAAAAAACGAAAAGATTTAAGTATTATTTTCTTTTTCCCTGAAAAGACTATGTCAATATAAAACGAACAGAAATAAATTAAATAAAACTGTTTCCACAAAATAGGTTTTTTAAAGAAAAGTAAAGAACTCCATTAAACAAAAAATTAGCAAAAATAAAATCAAATAATCTACCAAGCGTGAAGCTACCACAAATCAGCATCAATAAATAAACGAACAGAAATAACAATAAATAACCGAATCAAACTCAAAACGAGCAGAAATTAACATAAGATGGGCTCAAAACCCCTATGTCTTCCCAAGGCCAGAAAATAATTTGCACTTTACTGAAAAAATACTAATGAATATGTATTATCAGTTTAATATACATATGCTGATATTTAGTAATTAAATTGTTAATAATATTTGATTTATTAAAGTTATAAATGTAAAAACATTTATATTTTTTCAGTAAAGTGCAAATTATGTTCTGGCCTTGGGAAGGCATAGGGGTTTTGAGCCCAACTATGTTAATTTCTGCTCGTTTTGAGTTTGACTGGGTTATTTATTGTAATTTCTGTTCGTTTTGGGTTTCATTTATTTATCGATGCTCATTGGCTCCATTGGCAGAGTGAACAAACTCACTTTTGTAACAACAATTGTATCTGAAGGGATGTAACCGCTGATTTAAAATTGTTGGTGTTGTTAAGCCATGGTATCTGACTTTTATACAGTGTTTTTTCGATGTTGTTATTTGTTTTTTTTCAATTCCTTTTCGTATGTATTTGATAAACAGGAGATGTTCGAACTTCAAACTTTGAAAGTTAAACACACATTAGCCGAAATCATTAACAAGAAGAAAATGAATAAACACGAGATTTTATAGGAACCATGCAATGTTAAACATAAGCACAACATAGGTTATCCTGGGTCTAGTGGCCAAAACTGAGAATTCTACTTTATCTGATCAACGGTGAACATAAACACTTTCCGCACGGCCTAACAAATTCCTCTTTTGTCATATTGTTCTTGTATGTTTTTAGCCAACCATTTAAAAATCCTTACTAAAATCAAGTTGAGGTTGAACGTGCTTGGTGAAGTGGAATTTTTATTATTATTTTTAATCAGAAAAATCGGCGCGCCGTGGCACTCCACCGGTCAGAAATCGGCGGCGCGCCGCCAAAAAAATTTAGGCACGCCTGGCAGCGCGCCGCCGCCGAAACTAAATCACACATTCGCCGCCGTCATGTCGGCGTGGTACGGCTTCGGGGACTAGTTACAAGGAATTTTATTGCTGCTCAGATTAAGGCAAGACTTCAATTTTATGCAGTTCTATCCCTTTTTTTATATATTTCACAGATCTGGCTGAATCTTTTTGTGGCCTAGGCTTAGTGTAGAATCGGGGCTGTGGCAAAAAAATCATGTCAAGAAAACAATTTATATTTTGTAATATGCATATTTTCCTACTTGTAATGGTATATACCCAGAGAAGGAAACATGTTAAGAAAATAATTCATACTTGATAATTAATATACAAAAATAATTGTTGCTGATATCTTGCTTGTAGCCCTGCTATACATTACCCCCAGGCCACCCCCCTTAATTTGCAAATATATGGCTGAGATTCATCCATTGTACCAGTAAATTTAATCAACTATGACAAAACAAAACCAGAAAAACAAGTTACTGATGGGAGGAAGAATGCATTAGAAATATCTAATTTGGGTTATATACTTGCACATTAGGGGAAGGAGTTAGGGATAAAATATAGCTGAGATACATGCAATATGTGTTATCTACAATTATTCCGCAAATTATGAATTGTTTTTTAACATGTTTCCTTCTCTACATGTCCTTCTCTAGACTGTTGTAATTAACACTTTTTAACTGCAAGTTTATTATACTTTACCCCTCCCCCCTAATGTGTAAATATACATGGGTGCCCATAGGCTGAATTATAGGGGGACTTACCTGGTCTAATTGGCACTTCCAGTGCTGTATAATTAAAATCTCAAGACAAAATATCATAGGCGTATAGAGCAATGTGGGCACAATATATTGTTTTGTTTTTTAGACCAGGGTACTTCTTATAGAAAGAAATGTCACAGGAACTTCAAAAAGAGCTCATGGAGGGCAACCAGCTCCCCCTCCCCCACGTTAATCACTACCCCAAACACATCCAATCAAAATTATGAGATAGTCATTTTATTCAGCATAGTTTAAAGGTCCAGAAATTATGACTTTGAGAATGCCCCCCCACAACCCTCAGAGCAATAGTCCAAAGAGAATATAACCCCATCCTCAGTAATCAAATATAAGAAATATTTAGGCAGACATTGAACTAAATCAAAACAAAATATGAGCATATGGACTTTCAATAAGGTTACAAAGCAATATCTCAATAACAACTTATATTAATAAGTTAGATCTTTAAGAGTACATCGTGGGGGATTTTGAACCAGTCAGAAGGCACTATGTGTATACTTTTAGTACTAAAACTAAAGTTACTGTAACTAATGATGCCAAGAATACTAACGTGAAGGTGACCCCCCCCCGAGGTACCCCTTGTTCCCCCTTATGGGCGCCCATGCAAATATATAGTCTGAATTATATATGGTAAAACTCTAGACAAGCTATTTGTTGCTATCTTGGGAAGGGGTTAGGTTACAAAAATGAAGCTTTCTGGGATGGGTTTACAGACTAAAGTATGTCCTTGAAAGATATTTTGAAGTAGCCAACACATCTCTACTCCTTTCCCCAATAGAGGGCACTGACCTTTGATGACCTTTAAAAAGCTTTATTTTATAAAAGTGAAACCATGCAGAATACATCTTCTGCTTAAAAAAAGTGATTTCAGCTTTACAACTTTGCTCAATCCAAATTTGGGAAGTTTCAAAGATCTGGAAATACAATTCCTAAATTTAGGAAAAAACCTTTGATATGGCATAAAATTCTACTTTAATAACAGGAATTGCATTTTCAAACTAAAACCAGAGAAAAAGAAACTCAAAATTTAGATATAATGTTGTTTTGTCAAAATTCCAAGACTTAGAAATCAGAAGGGGTTTAACACAGTAGAATGGCAACACCTTCCCAGAGCATGTTTTTGGCCCTGGATTCATCACTGAAAGTTTTGTTTTCCTAACCTAACTTCCAAGATATCAAAAAGTAGCTTGTCTAGGATTTTACTTTAAATATTTCCTGCTCATTTTTACACTCACTTTTCTTAACAATCTGCACAAAAATTGAATCAATAATGACAAAATCAAGAAACAGAAAATATATTGAAAATATAGAATTTGGGCTATATTTTTGCACATTGGGGGTGGGGGGAGGGAGTAAAGTTGAATTACAATCAAAATTTGTTATCTATAATTATTTAATTTGCAAGGTTTCACAAGGATTGTTTAAGGTCATCAAATATCAGTGCCTTCTAATGGGAGAAGGAGGTGGAAGTAAATATTTCAAAATATTTTCCTAAGAGATTATTAATTTTTATCTTGATGCATTCTTGAAAGATTCATTCACCTGATTCAAATATTTTCCAAGACAGCAAAAAGCCACTAAACTAGAAATTTACCAAAACAGAAATCAAGGTCTATTAGTCTTAAATCACAGCTACTGAATAAGAAACATATAAAGAAAATAATTATCACTTAAAAGTATGGAGAAAAATTGTAGTCAAGCTATTTTGAAGGCACTTCCAGTATAATTTACCCCTTCCCCTGATCTGCAAGTATATAGCTCTTCTCATATATTTCCCATGCATTTTGCCATGCATCACTCTTGTTTAAACCCTTGTTTTCTTTAAATTAAATAAATATTGATGAAGTCAAGAAACAGAAAAACAGATGGGAAATATACAATTTTGGCGATACATTTGCACATTAGAGGGGTGGGATAAAGTATAGTGGAAGCACCTTCAAAATTTTTAACTACTTTTTTGTTTCATATTGTAAAGGAACAATCGCTGTCTTAAAATGTTTCCTTCTCAATAGCCCCAACTATAGGCTAATACCAAATCAAGTAGAGTGTCCACCCATCCCTGTATCAACTATTGAATTGTATACATCTTTTACCTAAGTTTATTGACCTGCCAAAACCATTTGATCTATATCTGATTGTAGAAGACTTTCAGATATAGTGCATATCAAACATTATTTAAACAGATTTATGATTATAGATAACAATGAAAATGAACTTGATAATATGACTAATAAAAACATGTTGTATGTTGTAAAGAAATAATTATGTGGTTTGAGTGTTTTTGTTGTCCTGTATAAACATATGTCCTAGGCCTATATATGGGACTATGAGAGTTGAAGGATACATTTTTTTAGTGAAATAAGTATTACAATTAGAAAGAGTAAAAGGTATTTATTAGTGTTCCCCTTGTACCTAGTTCTTATATGGAATCTTATATGTATTTACCAAATGTACCATTCAATTCTTTCCAGTGGTATTTCCAAGTATAGAAATTGCACCCTAACCTTCTAATGACTGTCAGGTAGTGATTGAATTCTACGCTGCTCTCATAATTAATGATAATCAATCTTAGCTAGAATGTCTTCCATATTGCCTCAGGCCTGCCCATCAATAATTTCTGTTCTTCATTTGTAAAATAATTAGTTATTTTAATTCTAGTCAGGAGTTGGGTTATAAATGGGCTGAACACAATAATCCTTAACAAATTTACCGATCTAGTCAATCTTGATACTATCCTAGCCTACTTTGAGTCTCAAAACTCTTAGTGCCTTATGGATCTAAGTGCCTTTCTTTTTGGTTTTTTATCTGCACATATTATTTCATCTTGGGATTAGGAAGGCTTTTGTATTAACCCCGTTCTCACGTTTCTTTTTTTTTTAGGCCTGACTTTAATCGTAAAGTTATCTTTAAATATTGTGTTGCAACTGTACCAAATAACATGCACCAAAAATTTTTATGCGATAATAAACCAAAGATATTGTATGTCTTCGGCTTGTGGTTATTACTAGCGTATTCATTGGAATAAGTCATATTAAATTCTAAAAGTTAATAAAAAGAGTTCACAGCTGCTTAACCATTATGACGCATAAAACAGCAGCTAAAAACAGATGAATTTTGTTGGACCACATAAATCGTTGTTCTTCCGTGAAAGTGGAGCAGGATGAACAAAGAGTAAGCAAGCAAGGTAAAAGCATAATTAGATTAGAAGCAAAACTTTTTCTGACTTTACCACGAAAGAACTATTTTAGCACTATTTCATCATGTGTAGCACTGTAGCACGTGCTTCAATGTGTAGCACTTTTGTAATACAATTTTTTTAGTTTTGTCATTGACGAAATGATGAGGATTTTGAAAAAGGTTAAGGAATTAACAAAAAGTTTGGACTGCATTTTTCCGTATTTGTTTTGAAAAATTTGTGCAAAGTTTTATTTAACCAGGACCACCTTTTTGCCGTGTTTGTTTCTATTGGTGCTAAGTTTGAAATAACCGGACAATAAAACTGATCTAGAACTAATCCAGCGACACTTATCGGGCCATGCGCATGTCGCGGCGCAAGCCGTGACACGCGAAGTTTTTTTTTTTACTTAAGCACCGAATATTGTTGTGAAACACACAAATTCGAGGAATTTTAGAACTTTATGAAATGACCATGATGGCAGTCTTGGTTTTCAAAGCTCGGGCGTATTTTGGCTTGTTTTTCAATGGCTCGGGCTTGTTTTTTGTTTGACTTTCTGGCACCACTTTCAGCGCGTGTTCAAGCCTTCTTATTACAGTTTACTTTTGGTAATCCAAAGTGACAACACTCGAGAAAAAATTGAGAGGCATGCTACTTAGGGGTCTGTTCATTGCATGAGTTCTGGAGGTATTTCTAGCTTTGACGTTAATGCTACCTATAAATTAGATGTAGTGCTTGTTCAATTTAAATTGATGGAAGAAAGATATCGTCATTGAGAATGTCAACAGAGCAAAATTTTTATATCGATAACACTACCTATCTTAGTCAAAAAGTAAAGAACCAATCATCGAGAGTCATTTTCACTTCGACAATTGCATTAGTTATACCAAAAAGATGGGATTTGTTGATCTTTGGTAGCTATTAAGGATCTTTGGGTGCAACAAGGTCCGAACAACTGTAATAACAAAATGTCTATTTTGACCTACAATGACCTACATGGTTTTAAATGTGAAAATAATATTGTTCAATCCGCATGGAAAATCGTGTGATCACCTCCGCCTGGTTTTCTGCATTGTGTAGTTGCACTTTCAGTTCAGACGCATAGGATTTTCCTCAAAGACCATGTGGGAAAATGTGACCTTAGAAATGACTGGAGGCCATATTAAAGATGGGTTGATTCTTTGTCTTCATGTCAAAGTTTTCAGCAGCAAAACTTTTTTCTGGGTTTTTGAAACCTAATTGTGGATTAATTTTAATTCCAATTTTTTAAGGGTGATTTTGGGAAATATTGAATCAAACTTAAAACTACCATATTTACGTCCTTTCTTTTAATTTTATGTTAAATTTTTTAATTTAAATTTGAATTTTCTTAATTTTTATTCTAATTTCTTTACGTCTAATTTCAGCTTCGTAATTTTAGTTGAATTTTTGCTTGAATTTTAATACGATAAGACCTGAAGACCTCCTTTTTTAAGCAAGAACAACATAGCCGATCAAAAAAATTTACTACTAGAGTTTTTTCCCTGAATCCAACGAGAGTGCTACCATTTTGTATAACAGTCACAAGCATATTGTGGGAAACTGCTGTAAAAAAAGGTTAATAGAAGATGATATGACATACTCAAAAAAAAAATTGAGTCAATTTAACAGAAAAAAGATGTTACAGTGTTGGACTTTCCCTGATTCAACCTATTAATGTTTTTTTTTTTTATTTATGAAATGTATTTGCATATCTTTAAAACCTTATAAATTGGGAATGAACAAAGTTTTGAAGCTGAAAACAATTTTGTTGTACTTCATTTAAGCAAAAGATGTATTTTGCAAGGTTTCTATTTTATAACACACAGATTATTAAGGGTCATCAAAGGTCAAGACCCTATACAGGGAGAAGGAGTGTAGATAGGTATTTCAAAATACCTTCCTGGGACATACTTTAGCCTGTAGACCCATTCCTGAACGTTTCATTTTCCTAATCTAACCCCTTTCGAAGATAGCCAAAAGTAGCTAAAGTAGAATTTTACTAGCCTATCATAAATTAAGTTGGATAAAAATTCAAAACAAATTCTCCATTTTTCCAACCACCATGTTTCTTCTGTTGGCTTTGATATTTTTATACATATAGGTGAAACAGCAATTTTTAAGTGGCCTAATAGATTAAGAAGAAAACATGACAGGTTTGATTTGAAATTTTATTTTGCAACTTAGGCTAATCTTGACAAATCAATGTATGTGAATTATACAACTTTTACAAAATAAATTTATAATGAAATAGTAAGTTTGAAACAAATTTTAAGACCCATTTTATATCCAAAATATGGAATGAGATTTTTATTTTCAAGGCCCTAAAAGGAATTAAAACTGAATTTGCAAGAAAAGCAATTATTATATACAGAAAGAGCATGAATAATGGCATCTAATTGTATGTCCACTTTATTTTTAGGTCAGTAATATAAACTGCACAATATTTAGGCTACCAAAAACAGTTTTCTAGTAGGCTACTTTATTTGGTGTCAACTAGGCCTAGATAGGTGACTGGACATAAGGAAACATGTTAAAAACAATTCTTATTTCATAATATACAGAATAAACATATTTAACACATTTTGTGTGTGGACAGCCTTTATTTTCACTTCTTTCATTGATATACACATTTTTAACCAATTTCTGAAAAATAAGCATTTGTTGTTGATTGGGGTTTTACGCGTTCGACCAATTGGTCATATGCGTTCGTATCTCTCGATTATTCTGTGCCTTCTGTAATCACTAGCTTGCTTGGATCTCACTTCTGTCAATATTCATTGAGCCAGATCAGGTATCACTTATTGTGCTATTGGTTGGGGGTTATTCACCTGCAGCAAATGCCTGCATTGAAAAACGACAATCGGAGTAGTTCAGTAGTGCTTTGCCATAAAACAATTAAAATACGTTTACAACACAATTAAATAAATAATGTAAATATACATCATGCTCCAAATGTAAAAAAAAGCTGATAGAACATAGATAAAAAAAGGCAAAAATATAGAAAGTGTGATGACTCTAAAATGCGCTAATGTTGGGGTAAAAAAAAATCTTAAAGGGAATGAACCAAACCAGTAGTCTTAAAAAGTCTACCTAAAAGGTGTGTGCTTAGTCATCTAGCCCAAAGAGGAGACGTGTGATGTCCCAGAGCAGAGCACATTGTGAATGCCTTAAATGCCTTCTCACAGCAATTCCTTAGTATTTCCCTCTCCTTTTCATATTTTCCACAGTTGAAGATGATGTGACGTATGTCTTCATACACTCCACATGTGTCACAGTTGAAGGAAGGGGTCATTTTCCAATGGAATAGTGCTAATTTTGTCTTTGCATGGCCACATCTAAGACGTAAGAGACAAGTTGAAAGGATGCAAGATGAGAGGTACATTTCTTTTGAAGGGTGCTTGTAGTCATAGAGATCCAGGAGCTGGGTATAGAAAGAACGGAGCCAAGCCTCTTCTTCCTCCAAAATTTTTGAACTGATTGAGGACAGGAATTCAGGACCCGTAATAGGGGTTTGAGTGATCAGACCCAGATGGGAGGCTTGTTTTGCAGCCTGGTCTGCTAATTCATTTCCTGTTATACCACAGTGTGCTGGAGCTCATATAAATAGGACTGATATACCTTTTCTTGCAAGTTGTGTTGCCAGATTTTCAATCTCCATGGCAACATTTCTTGCTTAGTGTTTCTGGTGTGAAACGTAATCCAGAGCTGACAGTGAATCAGTGCAGATAATATACTTCTGATATTTTGTCTCTGTTTGGCTTGAAGAGAAAACTTAATTGCCATAAGTTCTGCAGAGAAAATTGTCAGATAGGGGGGTAAGCGGTAGGGAAGAGACAGGCTCTGGGAGGGTATAACTACTGCACAGCTGTATTTTGTTTCTGTCTTTGAGCCATCTGTGTAAACTTGGATGTAGTCCTGGAATTCTGCCAACTTTCCCAGGAATATGATTTCCATCAGTGCTTGGGGGAGGTCCTCCTTTTTTCCAATGCTGATCTTAGGAATAAAAAGTTCCCCAATTCCTTTGGAGGCCCTGGGAGAATCATCATCCAAATTAACAGTCAGCCTGCCATTCTCTATGAACTCTTCCATGCCAGGAAGGCAAAGGAATCTCTGAAAAGAGGGCACCTCTGTTGGTTGGTAGCGGGCATCAGGGTTGTGGTGGTTAATGATTCCTTTGTAGATCATGTCATGTCCTTGAGTCTTATCTTCTTTGCAAAATATCTTGCAAGGAGATATTTTCTTCTGGAGTGAAGGGACTGGATCCCCACTTCACAGTACATTGCTGCAATAGGAGTTGATTTTAGGCAGCCAAGGGCTCTTTGTAAGATTGCATGGAGGGTAGTGTCAAGTTTCTTCAGGAGACATTTCTTAGGGGATGCATATATAAATAATCCGTAGTCTATCTTGGATATCACCACTGAATTGACAATAGTTGAAGCAAAGGCTGTGGGGGCTTCTCTTCTTCTAAGGCAGAGAGCATTAATGAAGTTTTGTCTTTGTTTGAAACTGTCAATCAGCTCATCCAGATGGGGTTTCCATGTCAGTTTTTGGTTAAGTACAACTCCCACAAAGCGTGCATATTCTGCAGCCATAATCCCATGTCCATTCAGTTTCACCAGTGGTTTGAAAGCATCCAGGTCATGCATTTTGTGGAAAAACACACTAACTGACTTATGGCTTGAGAAAACCATTTTATTACATTTTGCCTGAGGCTGACTGTAAGCATAAAGGGTCTCTCCCCTCAACTGCAACAGCAATATCATCAGCATAAAGAAAAATCTCTGCTCCAAGGACATTTTCCAGGGTTATATCATGACAATAAACTAAGATGAGAAGTGGACTTAGAAAAGCCCCTTGAGGGAGTCCAATGTCAAAGGCTTTCTTCTTAAACTCTGAGTAAGAGCCCCTCAAGGAGGCTTGAACCTCACTGCCCATCAAGAATTGGTGGATCCAATTTACCAGTAGGTCTGGTAGGCCCATTACAGATAGCTTTCTGATTAGTTGCCTCATATCTACTCTATCAAATGCTGATTTCATGTCTAGAAATATTACATGAACTGTTTTTCCTTTTTTGAAGCTTTGTTTGATCAGATGCTCTAGTCTAACTAGGGCATCTGTGGTGCTCCTTCCAGGGAGAAATCCAAGCTGTTCAATTTGGATGTGGTCTGATAATGGGGTTAAAATTCTTTGTTTTATTACCCTCTCAATTAGTTTTGTAACACAAGAGGTGAGTGATAAAGGCCGTTATGAATCAACCAGCTTAGGGTCTTTTCCTACTTTGAGAAGTGGGATCACTTTTACCTTATTCCATTCAGATGGTATTGATGACTCTATGACAGATCTGTTGAATATCTCTGTCAGTAGCTCAACAAATGTATCTGGCAAATTTTTCAAGATCAAATCGTGAATTCCATCAGGGCCAGTTGTACCAGGCTGGAGCTTTGAAATGGTGTCTTTAATTTTATGAAAACTGAAATGAGAAAAGGGAACAGTACCGTTTTTGAGACTGAGTTGATGGTGTGTGAACTGTAAGGGTGTATATATATTTGTAAATTTTTCCAAGAAGAAATTAAGTTTCCCATTGGTTGATAATTCTGTAGTCCTTCCCATCTGTATTTCTGCAGGGATGGGTGTTCTTCTTTTTTTTACCTGAAATTTCTCTATAGCTCTTGAACAGGGGTGTTTTGGCCAAACTTGTCTTCAATGAGTCTTCTCCATCCATCTTGTGTCTCAGTCTTTAGTGTCTTTTTGAATTCTGCTGTCTTTTGCTTGAAAACTATTTTATTTTCAATTGAGGGGTATCTAGAGAAGTTATTTTTTGCTTTTTTCTTCTCTAGGTAGGCTTTCTGGCATTTACTGTTCCATCCAGGAGTGGAATTTTGTCTCTTGGGATGAGGTTGTTTGTAACCAAATATTCTTTCTAAGGAAGCTATGATAGCTGAAGTAATTTTATTAGATAATGATTCCACTGACTCATCACTTGTCTTAATTTCTGAAGCCTTTTGGTCTAAGTTGTGTTTCCAGGAGTTCCAGAGTTTATCTTGGAATTTCCAGGATTTACTGGTTGGTACCTTTACCTTACTGTGTTGATCTCTAGCATTAATGATAGAACCTCATGGTCAGAATCAAAAACACAGGGTTTCTGAATTGTCTACACGATTTATAATCTATTGATGTGAAAGTAAGGTCAGTGGTTGAGTACTTGCATGTCTGTGGGTTCAGCTGTGTATTTAGGTCTTTGGGGGCAACAACGGACAACTTATTTATGGGTTCCAGGATGTAATTGGTTAGAGGAGTTGCAATTGCATATTCTGGGGATACAGTGTCCCACATTCTGTGGCGTAGGTTAAAGTCACGACTAATAAAATACAAATAAATGTGCATTGTCAGTTTAATATACATTTACTGATATTTAGTAATCAAAATGTTAAAATTATTTGATTTATTAAAGTTATAAAAGTAAAAACATTTATATTTTTTTCAGTAAAGTGCAAATTTTGTTCTGGCCTTGGGAAGGCATATGGGATTGCGCCCAACTTATGTTAATTTCTGCTCGTTCTGAGTTTGACTCGGTTATTTATTGTAATTTCTGTTCATTTTGGGTTTCATTTATTTATCGATGCTGATTTGTGGTAGTATCGAGCTTGGTAAATTATTTGATTTTATTTTTACTCATTTTTTTTTAATGGAGTTCTTTACTTTTCTTTGAAAAACTTATTTTGTGGAAATTTTTTTTTAATTAATCCATGGAAAACAGGAAATACTTTCGAACAGATTTGCAACAGTTAAGTTACCTTCGTGACACAGGAGTATTCAAATGTTTCTGTCGTCTTGGATGGTTACACTTAGGTCCGTCTACCAAAGATGTCACCCAAGTTAGACGACGAGTGTCCGACCGTCGATATCACACTGAGTATGAAACTGCAAAGGAAGAAGGAGGACTTCTTGGGGAATCTCAACAATAAGCAGTAAATTAGTCGAGCTATTGGTAAGAAGCTTGTCCAAGCCGGCCTCACTGTCCTTCAAGCAGAGGGATCCACACATTCTGATTGCATCGACAGGTGTTGATGCCGAAAAGGAAGGGGTAACCACTATGGTCGGAAACGACACAGATTTATTGATCCTTCTCCTCCATAACTTACCTCCGGGAGCCAGGGATCTCTACTTCGAAACTAGTATCAAATCAAGAGCGTTGTCAACTAAATACTGGCACATCAACCTTATCAAAAGATCAATGAGACAGGTTTGTCACTATATTCCCGTCGGCCACGCTCTTCTGGGTTGCGACACGACGTCCTGTTTGTTTGGAATAAGAAAGCAGGCTGTCCTGCTATTCATAAAAAGCCATCAAGAATTTAGGAATAACTGTGAAGTGTTCCTTAATCCGCGATCTAGGAAGGAAGAAGTCCAGCTAGTCGGTGAAAATCTTTTGCTGTGTTTCTACAAGGCTAAGAAAGGGGAGGGTCTCAGCAAAGTTAGGTACAGGGTTTTTCTTGAGAAACAGAACAGCCCAAAGACATCAACTTTTGTAAACCCAGAGAGGCTTCCACCAACTCCATCGGCTGCGAAATTTCATTCGTATATAATCTTCTATCAGATAATGGAGTGGCGTAATACTGCATCAGAACTCGACCAGAAAGACTGGGGTTGGTGATTACGTGACGGACGCCTCACTCTGATCATGACAGACATCGGACCTGCTCCGCCTCATCTGCTAAATGTGATTCGTTGCAGCTGTACGCGTTCCAACTGTGACAGTTCACGCTGTAGTTGCCGAAAAAATAGATTGCCTTGCACACTTGCTTGCAAAGACTGCCAAGGGATTGCATGTTCCAATAAAGATGTTTTTGTTGATAACGATGAAGAAGACGATGTTTAGTACAAATGCTTGATCTTATCCTTTTCAGTTCAATATAACCCGTAATTATCTTTTGCTGTGATTATTGAAGTTCCCTGATTTGTTTCATTTCTTACATTTAGCTTTGTCTTATTTTTCTATTACATAGTCGAAGTATATCTACCCACATAAACTGAATGCCCGATGCATTGTCTCCTCTACGGTGAAAACACTGCAGAAAAGCAAGATACAAATCTAATACCATGTTTTTTGACATCATCGAGTCAAAAAACCTTAGGGGCAACGTTTTGACCAGCCAAATCGCACAACTCTCGAAGATACTGTTTTCCCCCTCCCTCGCTAAAAGGGGAAATCGAACCAAGTCCAGCGATAAAACAACATAACTTTCTTTTTTCGATTTCTCCGCGCAGAAAAAGAGCAGACGTGAAGTTCGAGCGGACAATAAATCTGCCCCTGAGTTTTTACAATTTCCCCCTTTTTCCCCTGTTTTTTACCCTGTTCTGTCCAGAAGATTTTTGGGGACTTTTGATATGTTGTACAGAATTTTTTTCTCTACAAGACGGTGTAAAAGTCTTTTATATTGCACTTTTGTCCCAGAGTTTCGTAGATTTACTGGACTATAACGTACACAATACCTCTTATGGAGCCTGTAAGTATTTTCAGGAAAAGGGTGAAATTTGATGGCCGTACATCACCCGAGAAAAAGTTTGTTTAAAACTATTTTTACCCCTAAAGTCAACTGATGATTGTAGCACAAAACCAATACATATAATGGTCTGCCGAAACACATTTATGTGGGCACTGTATTTAAAAGTACAATGCGGATTAAGAGAATCTGCAAGAATATTGTCAATGAGTCTTTGACGTTTTCGGTCAGGGAGAGACGTGGTAGACAAAGCAACAGTAAAGAGACAGTAAATGAAGAGCTTGCAATTATGCATATTGAGACATTCAGACCACACCAGCCACATTATCGTCGAAAAAATGGTCCAACTCTGAGATATTTACCTAGAAAACTCACTATTCACTTCATGAAGAATTTGCCAAAGAACATCAAAGGTCCAAGAGGCTTTTCAAAAAAAAGTAGGAATTCTGAGACTATTCCCACACTTTTCTAATGAGCCGAAAAAGCAATTTTGGCTTGACTTGCCAGTGAATGAAGAATCACCTGATTTAATCACGTGTTTTGAGGGATGCCAAGGTGATGATATTTAAACAATGACCAACAAAAAGTAAGTATCTGTGTTTAACTACTGCTAGCCAACATTCACATTTTGGAAAGATAAGCCAAGGGTGCCAATTCAGGAAAATGTGGGTGATGGGGCAAATATTTTTTTTTTTATTACTTTTAAAACACTACACAAATATATTTTCCAAAATATAGCGGGATAATTACACCACCTTTCCATTGTTGCCCTATGTTGAACAAGGAACAAGCTAATCATATTGATAAAACAGTGTTAAAAGCCTAAAAACATGCAAGAACCAGCAATTTTAAAATGAAAAAGCATGTGGTCTGTTGAAGCACTTAATTATAATTTTAGTGATTTTGCTGCTAATCTAGTGATGTTTCTAGCTGCTAATCTAGTGATGTTGTTATTTTTTTTGCTTATTTAGTGATTTGATGTGTTTTGTATACAATGATCAATATGTGATTTGATATATAACCGACTTGAATAGAGAGATTAATTGAAACTGATTGTTTTTGTCATTTTAGTTTCTTAGTAAAATCTTTATGAACATTCAGTTAAAGCTTTGACAAATAGTTGTCAACATATTGTAAGCTTAGGCTAGACCATTTGTGAAGTTTTTTTTATTTGCTTAGTTGAGAAATCTCCTTTTCGTTTATCAGTCAGTAATTCCAATAATTATGCTATTTCAACTAGAGTATAAAAGAAAATGGCATGTAAATGCATAGAAAAAACGTGGTTTTAAATAGACAGTCAAAAATTACCAATAAGAAAAACTAAGTATTTGGGTTAAATTACCACTAGCCAACATTCACATATTGGGGAGATAAGCCAAGGGTGCCAATTCAGTAAAATGCAGGTGGTGGGCAGGATATCTTTTATTATTATTTTTAAAACGGTACAAAAATATATTTTTCTAAATTTAGGGGGACTGTTACACCACCTTTCCATTGTTGCCCAATGTTGAACAAGAAACAAGTTAATCATATTGATAAAACAGTGTTAAAAGCCTTAAAACATAAGAAAACCAGCAACTTTAAAATAAAAAAGCGTGTGGTCTGTTGAAGCACTTAATTATAATTTAGTGATTTGCTGCTAATTCACTGATTTTTCTCAAGAATCTAGTATTTTATTTTTTGCTGATTTAGTGAATTTTTTTTTTAGAATCTAGTGATTTATTTTTCACCTCGTGGAAACCTTGGAAGAAGGATAAGGGTACTCAACCAAATTTTGAAATAATTCTGAAAGTCTAAACTGCCTTGAAGAGAGAGCGGAAGAAGAAGAAAAAATGCAAGAACAAGCATCAATCCTAAATTAAAAAAATTCGCCTCTTTCTAGTATAATAGGATGTTCATTTATTACCAAAAGTTATTGGAACACAGAATTAAGACAGCATCCTACTGAAAAAGTAAAAAAAAAATGTACAAATCTGTTAAATTGTTAAAAATGGCCTTCTGCCAATGCTTGATCTTACCAAGCAACAACCCCAGGACCATTGAAATAGTTCCGGTAATTGTTCCACATCTGGGTAGCAGCTGAAGAAGCAAAATTGCCAGATAGATTACTAACACCAGTTGCAGGCACTTGCCTTCTCCAGTCTCCAGGAATGATCAGGCCATTTGCCTGCTCTCAGTCAACCAATGAAGAAAGCATATATCTGTACCTGTTGTCTGAGTTTGTGGTCATGAGGTAATTATGGAGCTCCACTCCTGCTTTTATAAGCAAGTCTGCTGTCTTAGGGTTGCAAAGCAGAGCTTCAGCAAATATCTGAAACCTGGAAATCAGGATCTCAAAAGAGTTCTCACTGACCCGACGTGCTCTTGATAGTCTATAATTAAAGACCTTTGATTGATATGTCAGGGATGAAGCTCTGCTATATGGTCGAAGCAAATTAGGCTTTAGAGGAAACGCTTCATCTCCAATAAAAACAAAGTTTAGGTTTCTGCCACAACCAGAAAGTAAAACTGGGTCGGGAATGGGCAGCTTATTCTCAGTTAGCAGCTTCCCGACACCAGAGCGATTAAAGATGCCACTGTCATTCTCCCTTCCCTTTGCTCCCACATCAACATACACAAGTTTATAATCAGCATCACACACTGCCATTAAAACAATACTAGGATAACTGCCAGCACCAATAGTCTGAGCCACTGTTTGAAGGTTTTTTTTATTCTGAAATATTTCTCATCAATAGCCCCAATACAGTTTGGAAAATTCCACTTTGTTTCAAAGTCTTCAGCAATCACTCTGAAGTCATCACAATTGCCTGGTGGCTTCAAGGAAAGGGGCTGAAGTCTGTTCCAAAGAGCAATACATGTTTCTTTTATGATCTTCAACATGGTTGACTTCTCCATTCTGAAATTTTGGGAAAGGGAAAATGCCTTATCTCAAGTTACCAAGTATCTGAAAGAATATGAAATGTGTAAACAAAAGTTTCATCATTACCTTTTGTTGTTGTGTAAAAAAAAAGGTTTTCAATGAAGTGGTTTTAGTGTACCCTTGTAGCACACCCCCCCCCCATCCCAAAGAGCTTTTTTAGACCTTCTGGTAGATAATTTATTCTTAGTGCCTTTGATTAACATAATTTCTCCCTTTATTGGTATTTTTTTTTGCTTTTATTCATATGTCAAGAAACTACACTTTTAAGATTGCAGCTTTGTGCACAATTTCCCTTTTTTTTACTTTTTTAAGCCTTGATAAAGATTATAATCAGTAGGCTAAACATGAGGCAGATTAGTTTTATAGACAGCAATGCATTGATACTCATTGTTTATATTAGGAATTTTATCATGTCCTATTAATAACCTTATTTCACTTCAAACTATAATTCAATATTCTACAAGTAAATCTTATCTCTAGCAACACAACAATTTGCATATATATTTTAGAAATATTCAGAAAACTTAAAAACTTTCTTATTTCATTGCTCAAAAGACAAAATGAAACAATTATTGTTCACTTTAACAATACATGCCATACAATCCTAGTTGAATACAAGAAAAAGATTGCTGATCAACCAGTGTATGTAACACAGAGGGAAAAGCAGTACCCATCATATGCATTGTGTTTTGTTGATTGAACCTTTCCCTGGTTAAGGCATCTGAAACTGAACCTTGTTCAAATACAATGGGGG